>JAOYMZ010045016.1:0-14719 GCA_025802335.1 Pinguicula primuliflora | reverse complement strand
AAATTCTTGGTGTCCATTTATTTTCTGCACCTGCCTGATTTCTCCATTATTATTATTTTATCCGCTGCGCCCAACAAAAAGAAGAAATACAAGATAACCAAATCTGAAACCATTCGCTGACAAAAAAAATTGCAAAAATGTTCAACAGATAAAAGAAGTGTTTAGCAAGCATGCAATTTGATGAAATATGATGCTGAATGTTTTGGATATGGAAATATGCAATGCTGAAGTTTCTGATAAAATGAACTGATATGTTTTGAGTATTTAGTTGTTGGTTTTGTGTTTAAGTCGTTTGTTGTGTATAAGTTGTCATGCTATGTATAAGCCGCGTTTCTATAGTAAGTCGCCTAGTGTATATATATTTTAGAAAAAGAGAATGAGAGGAGAGGCTTTCCATTTTCTTCAATATCTTTCCTTCCTGTTTCGAAAACCCTTTGGAACAGATTTCCTGTTTCGAAAACCCTTAGGAACAGAATAACAGAGACAAACTTTCCTCTGTTCGAACCTACATCTCATACCAAAATCTAAGAAACCCAGCTCTCTAAATTAAGGCCATCATAACCAACAGTGGTATCGGAGTCTGGTTCATGGCATCTCCAAACATGGGTGTCCAAATTTCGACTGGTTCTTCAGCTCCCTTCTTCACTGGTGAAAATTACCAGATCTGGGCAGTGAAGATGAAGGCATACCTTAAGGGACAGCTGTTGTGGGAATCCATAGAGTCAGATGTGGAACCGGTTGCACCTCCTGCAAACAATATAAATCAGGTAAAGCTTTATGAAGAAAAAATCTCCAGAAAGTTTCGTGCTATGAGTGTTCTCCAACAATCAGTTTCAGACTCAATTTTTGGCCGAATTATTGACTGCAACTCTGCGAAGGAAATTTGGGATGAGTTGGAACGAATCTTCCAAGGTAATGCTCGTACAAAACAACTCAAACTGTTTAATCTTCGCAAGGAATTTGAGATTGCATTCATGCTGGAAACTGAGAAATTGAAAGAGTATATTGATAGTTTGATGAAGATTGTTAATAAGAAAAGGTTGTTAGGAGAAAAAATAGAAAAAAAAGAATTGTGGAAAAAATTATGGTGACCTTGCCTGCGAGATTTGAAGCTAAGATATCGTCATTGGAGGATGTATATGATGCTTCTAATATGTCAGTAGCTGATCTGGTATCTGCAT
The DNA here is from genome assembly GCA_025802335.1 of Pinguicula primuliflora. Classification (NCBI taxonomy): domain Eukaryota; kingdom Viridiplantae; phylum Streptophyta; class Magnoliopsida; order Lamiales; family Lentibulariaceae; genus Pinguicula; species Pinguicula primuliflora. The sequence goes on along the minus strand of JAOYMZ010045016.1, from coordinate 13,538 downwards.
TAGAGGCTGCTGAACAAAGAATGACATTTAGAGAGCATAACCGAGCTGAAGCTAAGGCTTTATTGGCTCAAAGATTTACAGGAAAATTTGAAGGAAAGATAGATAAAGATGATGGAAAAATTGATGCAAAGAAGAAAATGTTATGGGAGAAAAAGAATACCTGGAAGAAAGAACAAGCTGCTGGTTCTTCTTCTACTGGAGCAGTGAGAAAAGGAGGAAAATTTCCACCATGTTCTTACTGCAAGAAAATAAATCATGCTGAAAACTTTTGTTTTTTCAGACCTGATGCACAGTGTAAAAAATGCATGCAATCTGGCCATGTCAAGAAAGTCTGTCCAGAGAATAAAAACAAACCACCAGGGCAGCAAGCGCAGATTTCAGAGGTTCTGAATTTTCCAGAAGATCATGTGTTTGTAGACTCAGTGGAAAAAATAAGCTGTGATTCAGGAGATACATCTCATAGGTGGCTTCTTGATTCGGGCTGTACACATCATATGATCTCAGAGGTTAAGTGTTTTAGCTCATTGACTGAGTCACATGATTATATTGTTAAAGTTGGAAATGGTATCAAAATGAGGATAGGAGGAGAATCTTTCTTCAAATGAAATTAAAAATACACTTTGCCTCATTTTTATCCTTTACCTTCTGGAGAAGAAATAGAACGAAAGAGCAGAGAATACTTTCATCTGTTCAAACCCTTGTACACTTTCAAAATTCACCAACGAAACACTCTCTAAATTAAGTCCAACGTATCATCAGTTTGTTGTGTTGTCTGCTGCAATGCAGGTGAGATGTGATTGGGAATCTGTGAAGACAAAAGTGACGTATAGAGCCTTGAAATGTAAATTCTCACAAGCATTCTAGTTGAGTCATCGCCACACGATCTGTTCTGGGGTGGGGGACGACATGCAGGGGTTAAATTATCTGGGCAGGTTGCTGATGCAGCTAAGGTCCGAGTTTGTTTCTGGAGAAGACCAACCACAAGCATAATAATTCAATTCCACAACTGTAATCAGCAGCATCTTTTGGATGCTTGTTAACTCTTACGTAGTCTTCGAAAGGATTGATTGCCAACAAAATGTTGGGTTTGAGATGTGTTGTTTCGAAAATTTGCTGATTTGTGAAAAAAGATGCTGCTTTATGTTATTTTCTTTTACAGGTTAAAAAACAGTTATGGAGCAGGTATATTTCTAGCAGTTATGTTCAGATTTACAGCCTTATATATACAGTCGGTGTACAGTCACAATCATAACCGTCCACGTCACTCAAACACACACAAACACGCACTAATCTGATAGTTGAGATTGTGGATGTACACAGGTTGTTCATATAAGGTTATACACCTAGAATTTCACTATTTCTAGACTATGTATTGCCCCATGTAATATTCTCCCCCACGAAATGTAGAACAGACTTTGGGTATTCAATTGGACCTAGTTCTCAAAATAAATCTTATCAAACCACTGAATGGGACAAGAATTAGCTTATCGTTGCAAACTCGTCAAGCCCGAGCAACAACTTCTAAGATTTTGTTTTTGATAGGTAATGTCGAATCCGTGACATTTGAGTGTAATTATCACTTTCATAACTAATAGGCCAAACCTTCTTTTGACAACTTCTCAGATTGACAGTATCTATATACACGAGTTCGAGCTTATGTGATCAAGTTATGAGCTTTACAATTTTTATGTATGTATGTGTTGAGGCATATTACTCTAATATAGTATTCTAGCTCAAAAAAATTGTACAAAATCTTGGGTCAGCTACCCATTTTTAGATGCTTATAACTTGATCACATAAGCTCAAGATTTCTAGAGCTTAAAATTGTACAAATATCAAAGCTAGTAAGACATTAATCTCACTAATTAAATGAAAATTCCCTCAAATGTTGTGCAAATTAATTGATGAGGCAGTTTTCTCCCTCGTGGACGTGAAGAATATGCGGGTCATTCACCAAAGTAACCTTATGATAAATCTATTTTTGAAAAGTAACCTTACAAAAAAAAGAATTGAAAATGTAACCTCCATCTTTAAAAATAAATCAAAAATCGAATATATTTTAGTTTACGACTAAACGGTTACTACGAAATACCCAGTTAACTTAACCACACTCATTCCCGCCAAATCCATCTACGTCCGTACGGAAACACAGTGACCGAAAAACCGAAAACCTGTATTTTTTTCGGTTTTGTTTTTCATTTCTTCACCCTTTCCGGCTCAACGACTGGTCCGAAAATGTATTCAGAGAGTATGATACAGATCATCGACGGGCCCAGTGTGAAAAGGGTGCATTTTAAGCTGATTTATTTGTTGAAGGTGCATTTGACTCCGAGTTCTAGCTGATTTATGGCACTATCGTTAAAATCGAGAGATGAGACATGCATTTTCTTATGAGATTTACACTTTCATATGATATTTACAGTATGATCGCTTCATTATATTATAAGAATGAGAGTGTGAAAGTGAACGGATTGTTTTGTGTCTCACGTGACTAGTTGTTGTTCATTCATTCGGTCTTAGCACGACCAATTTCATTGTGATACCCGACTCTATGATTTCCCCACATTTATATATGATTCTCTGTTTTCTATTGTTTGCAGATGTTGATGACTCTATTTTATAAGATTCCAAATTTTCTAGAAGTAAAACAGCATCCATAATTATACAACTATCCGTAATTTACAAAATCTTCCAATCTTTAAGATGTTTGTTACCAAAATTGATTATCATCACTGGCCGGACTCATCCATGAATCTGGCATAGGCGGTAGTGAGGGTGCCGAACTCGTCCTTGAAATCCGCGAATGCGGGGACCGCACTCTCTATGAATTGTTGGGCGAGTCGAAGTATTCGGTGGGTAGCTCATCAACGTCTTCATCGTCTTCATCGAAGTTCTCATTTTCGTGTTCCTCCTCCTCAACGTCCTCTTCATCAACTTCGTCGTCATCGTCTTTATCATAATCTTCATCTTCATCGTCGTCGCCATCATAATCGTCATCTTCGTCGTCATCCTGATTCCCCTCCTCCTCATCGTCTTCATCCTCCTCATCATCGTCCTTTTCGTCGTCTTCAACCAAAGCAATTGCGACTGAGATGGAGTGGGGACGTTGGCTTTCACGTGTACGGGAGTACGGGCGGCTGCAACGTCTGCTAGTACAGTAGTAGGGTCGGCTGCAACGTCGGCGTGCATGGGAGTAGGGGAGGCTACAACGTCGACGTGCACGGGAATGAGGGAGACACCGTGTCGTTGTCGATTCGACATTTTTATTTTTGCAAGCTCAGCAATAAGATGAAGAATTTAGAGGATGAGCTCAGTATTATTAATACATACATCACGCCTTTTTATGTTCTGACTTCTCGGAAACAACATTCGTGCTCCAAACAAAGAGTTCAACATGACCCTGACCCATCGTGTGTATTCTGGAAGAAGCTTTCGTGCATAGCTATCCTGTAATAAGCACAACATCCGTGGTTGTTCTATTCACGTTTAACAGTAGGCACGCGACTACATGTGGTAAACCCAGATAACACAGTCGAGCCCTAAACTCTTAAACAAACAAAGCAATTGACTTGACCACGACCCATCGTGGTTATCCCGGAATAGTCATTCGTGCTCCAACTGTACTGTAATAAGCACGACATACATGGTAAACCCGAATAATGCAGTCGGGCCCTAAACAATTAAACAAACAATGCAATCGATAAGACCGTGACCGGTCGTAGTTATTCCGGAATAGTCATTCGTGCTCCAACTATACTGTAATAAGCACGACATACGTGGTAAACCCGGATAATGCAGTCGGACCCTAAACTATTAAACATACAAAGCAATCGACATGACCGCAACCAATCGTGGTTATCCCGAAAAAGTCATTCGTGCTCTAACTATCATGTAATACATGGTTCTATCCACGTCTGATGGTACGAGCTCGACTATACGTGATAATTCGGGATACCTCAATTGGGCTCTAAACTATTAAACAAATAAAGCAATCGACAAGACCACGACCCATCGTGGTTATCTCGAAAGAGACATTCATGCTCCAACTATAATGTTAAGAGTTCAACATACGTGGTAAACACGGATAATGCATTCGGGCCCTAAACTATTAAACAACTAACCAATCGTCAAGACTGCGACAATCATGGTTATCCCGGAAGAGTCATTCATGCTTCAACTATCATGTAATCCAGGTTCTATCCAAACGTGACGGTACGAGCTCGACTATACGTGATAATTCCAGTTACCTCAGTCCGACCCTAAACCAATAAATAAATAAAGCAATCGACATGACCGCAACTCATCGTGGTTATCCCGGAAGAGACATTCGTGCTCCAACTATCGTGTTAAGAGCGCAACATACGTGGTAAACCCGAATAATGCAGTCGGGACCTAAACTATTAAACAACCAAACAATCATCAAGACTGCAACCTATCGTGGTTATCCCAGAAGATTCATTCGTGCTTCAACTATCCTGTAATCCAAGTTCTATCCACGCCTGGCGGTGCAAGCTCGACTATACGCGATAATTCCGATTACCTCAGTTGGGCCCTAAACTAGTAAACAAACAAAGCAATTGACAAGACCGCTACTCATCGTGGTTATCTCGGAAGAGTCATTCATGCTCCAACTATCATGTTAACAGCGCGACTATATGTGGTAAACTCGGATACCGCGGTCGGAACCTAAAAAATAACACTAAACAACAACAATCTGTTAATTAAGTATGGACTTATAATTGTGGTATATATTTCATCACTTTTACACAGTTTAAACTTCGTTTAACGCCTATATAAATCGTGAGATGAACAATATATGATTGATTCACATCCAAGACAAGTTGCTCTTACGAGTATGTAATGAAGTCTCTTTGTTTCTAATCTACTTGAAAATATTGTCTCCAATCCCACAAGTGTCTTAGCACCTGATAAAAACTGATGTATTCACACGCATGTTTGTCCATTCATACTCACTTAGCGTGTCAAATAGAGTAATTAGAATTTTTTTTATATTTTAGCCATAATTAAATACCCGAATAGCAAAGTCGTAAATAACACGTCAGTCGGTAAAACCACTTTGCATTCGTGGTTAACCTTGATGAGGCATCCATGCTCCAACTAATCTGTATTAATTACAGCATCCGTATTGTTCTATTCACGGCTAATGGCTAAGCGTAAACCCAAATTTTTTAGTCTGGCCCTTACCCTATACCTTAAATCCTAAACCTAAATTACTCATTTATTTTAATACTTATAAAAAAATACTGTGCGTATAGTCTTTTCATAGACTGCACGTGTAGTCTTTTCATAGACTGTGCGTGTAGTCTTTTCATAGACTGCACGTGTTTCCATACACAGAGCAATTATTTTCGTGATTCTATTGTGATGTAGAACAGTTGGAACAATTATGATCATTCAAGATCTTGTTCTATATAAATAGATACAACAACAACAAGAAAACATACTACTCCTCATTCGTAACACATGTTTGTCAACGCTGTTTCCTTCTTTGATTTCGTCCCTGCCATAATAAGGCACACCATATTATGTGCAATTATATCTCGGAAGACAAACCAGCAGCCTTCTACCAATTACCCCCACCCACCCCACCCCACACACTGGTATACTAGTGAAGTGGTGCTGGTGTGTCTTCCAGGATAAAGTGAGCTGTCCCTAATGGACTTTTCTATCTCCTGATTGTGTTAGCTCCAACTCTTATAGCAATCGTTATCATGGGGTAGTAAAGGTTGGCCTTTCAACCTTTACTTTTTAGATGTTCGATCTACTTCCTTGGGATGCTTCTTATTGTGATCAAGCTCTAGAGAAATTTGATCAATTTTGTGGTCCGACATTGGAAGGAAATGGACATAAACATGAATCTCCATCGTCGAGGAATCCAGAATTAGTGGTGTAAGCACCTTCACACACTCCATCTTCCAGTCTTCCAAATGGGGTGTTGGAAGATGCTTGACCAAAATCAATGTCGAAGGTGAAGAGAAAGTTTGTATCGATGAATGCTATTTCAGAACCAGTGATGAAAACCATGGGAGCATCTTGCAGTTTATTAATTCTAAGTTGTCGTGTCAATTTTATATACTGGATGAAAGGATTGATTGATAATGATCATGAATCTGTCTTATTGAGACATTCGTTGCTAACTCGACGAGTCGTGTTATTTTGTAAAATGCACGTTTTTGTCATAGTTAAAAATCCCGAATAGCCTATTCAAGACTACCACACTCCAATTAATCCGACAGAGACCCAACATGATTAACCCGTCGAACCATTCGTGCTACAACTATCCTTTAATAAACGCAACATCCGAGAAGACTGCATTAAATCGTTGACTACAGCTTGTCCATGCCCTTAACGCAAATTACAACTTTAAATTGATTAAATCAATGACTATGCGTGCTCCAACTCGTTGATTCTTCTTCTTCTTTCCATCTTAATTCTTAAGTAAGCCTAGATTAAAAAAGCACACACACACACATCTCGGATAGTGGATTCGTTCCTCTCACCAAAGTCGAGGCTCTAACATTACGTATAAACCCAACCAAAAGAGCAATAATTATTAAGCCGACCTAAACTGATTTGCTCACGCGTGTATCACCCGACCATATGTGCTTTACACGTATAGTTTCAGAATGGTGCGATGTATCGCGCGACCATACGCTCTTCATACCTTCCAAAGTGTGTTTCTACCTACTCTTATATGTGTCTTTTCGTCTTCAATTATGCGCCCCTTGCTATGGGCGTCAGTAGACAACACGACCATACGTGTGTTTCAAATTCCATAACTCCTTTCCCTGTGTGTCTTCGTCTTCATAAGTGCCCTTTGCTGCAAAACTTTACAAGACACATAATCAAGATGTCTGTCTCGCACCAAAATTCTTCTTCATCCATTACGGACGATGAACCGGAGGTAAACAACCTCCCTGCACCACTAGTAGATAAGGACGAACCTCAGGTGGACCTACTTTGTTGTTTTAAACACATTTATAGTCGCATTATTTACTGTTGTTGGTCTATGTTTTAGGCCTCTGAAATTGATTCTGAGGGTACAGAGATGGGTAAACTGATGGAGGAGGAGGAGGGGGAAGAAGAGGAGGAGGAGGAGGAGGAGGAGGAAGGGGAAGAAGAGGGCGTGGAAGGGGAAGAAGAGGGCGAGGAAGGGGAAGAAGAGGGCCAGGAGGAAGAAGAGGAGGAGGGAGAGGAAGGGGAAGAAGAGGGCGAGGAGGAGGGAGAGGAAGAAGAGGAGGAGGAGAAGGAGGAAAAATGAGAAGAAGAGGAGGAGGAAGAATGAGAGGATGAAGTGGTACCGGAACCTGACCCCCTGATTGTCGACGCTGCTCAGCGTGCGTGAGAAGAAAAACTGGAGGGATATTTTCGGGAATTGGGTCTCATTCTGCAAGAGTTGCAACCTCCATCGCCTCCAACACCTCCACCTCAATTTGCATTGCCTGGAGGAGCCTCCGGCTCCGAGTATGGGTCGACCCCATCCTCGGATGGAGATGCCATCCCCTCCCCCTCAGATAGTGTCTCTGACTTGGACTTTTGGTGATGAATCATGTACTTTAGACACTCTTTTATCCCATGTCATTACTATTTTTGCTGCGTAATGACATCGGTATCAATATGACGAACTTTTGACATGATATATTGAGTATCAGATCTTCCATTTCTTAATAGATCAAATGAATTTCATAATATATCAGGTGAAGTTCAAAAATTATGTCACCAACTCACCAAGATTGTTGCAAACGAAGTTCATGATAAACCCTATACTAATAGGAATCCCAGCATAGATCGTGCATGGCCCCGTATAGAAGAGCGGGTTAACCATGACTGTCTGTAGTATCGACAATCGTGGTTTACCCGAAGACAAGAGTCGACCGTGTGCGTATTTGAACAACCCTTGCCAGACACTTGGTCAGAGATTCGACATATCTGGTGTCTGAAAACATGTGTGGTTCTATCCCGGGACATATTGAAGGAGATTCGAGTTGAGTCGAGGTTGAATGGCGTCTTCTTCAATTTGGATGATTTTTCTTTCGACGTAGATGGTTAGTAAAAAGTCTTCCGGTGATATACCAGATTAGAACGTATTAAGACTGTTTAGTATTTTATTTCTTTTCTTCCTTTTCTTTTAATACCTTTTAAGTAAAAGAACAATAAAAGTAACCAAAAAATGAAATAGGAGGTTACATTTTAAAATAGAATATCCGTGGAGGTCACTTGTCCAATTATTCCAATAATATGCAAGGCACAAATACTTTTTTTTTGGTAATTGAAAGATTTCATTTCCAAAGTGTGAAAAAAGTACAAAGTGTAAAAAAGAAAACAGTCTCATGGTTATGTATATAATGTAAAAGAAAAAATCAACAGACCTATGTTTAAATCACATATATGGATGATAGTGTTGATCTAACATAATCATGAGATGAAAAGCATCACCAATGAAAAATTGGAAGGAAACAAAAATGACAATCTGTTGGGTGTGGGTAACATTCCATCCCAGAGAAGACTTATAAATCTAGTCAAGTTACACAAGCTGGACTTCTTGATATTACTGGTGCCTAGTCAAGAAATTAAATTCGCATTCCTAGTCAAGAAATTAAAATTTAATGATGGTATCTCCAATTTAGCAGGCACAATTTGGATGCTATGGAATAACTCCCTGGTATGTTCCCTGTATTTTGATGCTGAACAGTTGATGATTTTGAAAGTTTCTCACAAAAATGTAGATGACTTTTGTTATCTTGCTGGAGTTTATGCTCATTGTACTAGATTGGGTCGGAGAGTACTATGGCAAGACATGAAGCAGAATTGTCAAACTATAACTGAGCCGCTTCTAATTGGGGGTGATTTCAACATAGTAGTGTCGTCTGAGGAAAAAAAAAGGAGGCACGCCTTTGAATTTAGGGCCTTCATCGGATTTTATAGAAATTTTTCAGGACTGCTCTTTATCAAATGCAGGTTTTTCTAGACATTCATTCACCTGGAGCAATAATAGAAAAGAAAAAGAAAACGTTTTGAAGCGTCTAGATCGGGTTCTATTGTGAAAGAAATATGGGTGAGACCTTCTACAATGACCACTGCTATTCTGCAATTTGTGGAGAAACTGAAGGTATTGAGAAAGGAGTTGTCCGTATAGAAAAAATGATGCCCCTGGTCTGAACGGGAGTGATCCACACGGTGCACTGAACTCACACCTTCTTCGGCCACCTCAAGTGCAGTATCAGTCTACTTCCAATGCATTAACCAGCAAGGATGAGGATGTTCTGGGCATACTCTCGGAGAATTCAAGGAGGAGCAATGAAATTATGGGAGAAATAAAGAAGAATCAGGATTTCTTGGCCCAATTAATTCAGCAGAATGCTGCTTATATGGCCAAAACAGATGCCCCCATTCAAACTCAGCACGTTTCTTTGTAAACGTTGGAAAACACCGTTGGCCAACTGGCCTCTCAGATGTAGGAAAGGCAGAAGGAAACTCTGCCTAGTTTTACTGAGAATAACCCAATGGAACATTGCCAAGCAACCATCCCAAAGCTTGAGAGAGAGTTGGAGGAAGATGAGTTACCTGCTATGTTGATCACAGTTTCTGAAGTTGAAGAAGTAATGAGTGAAGTGAAGGAAGAGATGATCTCCCAAGTTGAACCTGAACCAGAAGAAGTTAGGGTTGAGGTAGAAAATGAGCAAGAGAGCATGAAAAAGGTAACTGCCATCATCTTTACAGAAAAATGCTCAGCATTGCTAGGCACAAGAGCACCCCCTAAACTAAATGATCCAGGGAGTGTTACTTTCTCTTTTCCTGTTGGAAATGCTAATTTCAAGAAGGTATTGTGTGACTTACGATGTAGTATTAATCTCATTTCTTATTCTCTTGTATAGAAGTTAGGGTTGGAAGAGCCAACTCCTATATGACTCATACTATAGCTAGCAGACAGAACTTTGAGGGAAACAAAAGGAGTGATCAAGGATGTGCTCCTGCAAGTTGAGAGACTTCCTTTCTTGGTGAATTTTACTATCATGGCCATATAGGAGTGTCCCTACATGCCCATTATTCTGGGAAGGCCCTTCCTGAAGACCAGTGGGGCAGTGATAGGCATGGAAAGAGGGGAGTTGAAGCTTAAGTTTGGAAGAGCAGAAGCGCTATTTGACATCTATCCTACTTTGAGCCAGATCCTGGGAGATTATTTGGAAAAAGACAAGGCCAAGGATCTTGAGATTCAATCACAACAACCTCCTGATGAGGGTAAGTGCACCTTTGGAGTACAAGGAGTTCACTTAAGCCGTGAAGAGAAAGAAGCTCAAACAACCTCTCTGCTGAAGCAGACAGTCAGTCATGGTATGGAGGAAAATATTTGGTATGATGAAGCCAAGGAGTCACTAGGGGAGAGGCTCCAACATATGAAGAGTCCTCCTACTTACCCTAGCAAGCTGTGGTTGAAGCCACCCTTCCATTATGAGCATCCTGGTGACTTAGAAGATGTTGAATTGCTGGAGGAAAGTGGTTCCCAGCAACATACTGTGGATCCAGCCTATCCTAAGCCTGAAGAGAAGCCACCTTTCAAGAGAAAGATTGCTTGGATATTCTCTGAACTGAAGAAGATGAGGACTACTAAGAGCTCTCTTGAGCTAGGATAGAAGGATAGAGGAAGAGAAATCCATCTAGTGACTATAAACCTAGAGCTCCTGGGAGATACTCCAAGACAGTATCTGCTTTTACCTTTTGTTCTTAAGTTTATTTTTTTAAGTAGTTAACCCTTTTTGTTTGAAGCCATGTTGATCAGGACCAATTTGAATTCAAGTGTGGGGTGAGCAAACCCAATAGGAGCAGCTAAGGCAGTATGAAGCAGAATCATTTAAGTAACAAAATCAAGAGTGCATCCAAGGAACCTCAGGATGTATTGCTCTTTGTCCTTACTTTGAATTTCCTTATAATTTTTCATTCACTTGAGAGCAAGTGAGATTTAAGTGTGGGTGAGGTTAGCACAGTCCGTGAGCCAATTTTATGCCTTCATTGTATGGATCATCAGTTAAGACTTGTCCTGTATTGTCACTTTTGAGCAAAAATTTTCGAATGTTTCATGCTTCTCTTTTGCTCATTTACACTTTTGCGGGACATTGAACCTATTCATGTTGTTGTATGTGGCTTATAATGCATGCTTAATACTATCTAGAGTATAGAGTATGAGTTCTTCTGTAGTAGTTTTGTTGAGTGCATGAATAAGGTAGTAACCCGATGCTAAGTTTACAAACAATTTTCATGAGGGGAGGGAGAGATGCAGTTTTCTACCCTGATTTGAGTGTGGAGATCTTAGAGAACCTTCCCTTAACCCTCAAGTAAAGAAGAAGCCAACATGATATCAAACAAAAAAAAGGCTGAAAAGAGTGAAAATAAAGATCAAAAGGAAGTGATGCAAGTCCCTACAAACAGAACAATGAGGAAGCAAAAGATAACACTCTTTGGAGCATTCAAAATGAAGGACAATCATCCATAAAACAAAGATAAACCTGGAGTAAATCCAGAAGATTACATCTAGTTCAGCAACATTACATGAAAAGCTGAGCACCCCATTGTTGAAGACAAGAAGTTGAATACAAATTTTAAGAAGACAACAGTTTGTAGCAAGAATGAAGACAAAGGGTTGAGAGTGGTTGATCTCATTTATCTCTCACTCAAATTAGGCCCTAGAACTCTGCCCACATAAATGTAAGCCACATATGAGAGGCCATTTGATTCTTTTCAACTCCATCAATGAGAGGAGCCCTCATCCAAACACTATCCCCCAAAAGAAAGAGTGTGATGGAGTTGAGGCTTGAACTGAGATCATTGCAATGTTCATGCACTAGGGCAGTAGTTTGATGGTGAAGAGCTCAACTCATCCCTAGTGAAGTATAAAGTAGGCAAGAAAGGACACATTAGTAGATGTTAGGGACATGAAATCAATAGAAGTGTACCCCTAATCTGTCCTTAGAGTTTGACCCTGAGCCCATTCCATTCTTATGCTTCATGGCTTGTTTCTTTCATCTTTCATACACCAGACACACCTACGCCTTGCACCTTATTCCTTGATCATGATATACTATTTCATTGGTGCAAAGGCATTCTTCCTTCATGTCTTTCATCTCTGGTTATGTTTCACTTTTATGCTTGAGGACAAGCATGATTCTAAGTGTGGGGTAGTTGATAAGCCTTGATTTGACCTTATTTTAGGATCATTAATGCATTCATTTCATTACAAATCTATGCTTATATCACTGATTTTCCCTTGATTATTGCATAAATTCATGCTCATCTGATTTATACAGGTTTTTATACAGAATTTAGCAATTTCTGCACATTTGGGTGCAAAAGGATGCAAAACTTGGCAAGGGGAGTTCTAATGCATGAGCATGCCTTCAACTGTGTGCATTTCATCTATTTTGAAGGTCCAAAATGTATCTAGACGTGTGACACCACCCCTTGTGCATCAATATACACAAGATCTGACCAACACCTAGAGGAGTGGACCATTGTACTAGATCCGGAAAAGGTACAAGGAGAAGGGCAAAAGTTGCCTTACCAAATCAGGCAAAAACTTGGCAATGACTGCCAATCCCTTGCAACCGTCATCTCTCCAACTAGGACGAGAGCTGAGCTGAAATTTCACAGGAAGTTAGGTCAGGAGCTCCTCTACAACTTATGTGAAGGAAGGGAATGCAAAATCTGTCACCAAACTGAGAGATAATGGAAAATACCATATCGGGTACTGATCACAGTGCAATGACACTCCTGCCCTTTCTCGGTGAATATCTCTCATTTGTTTGCAAGGATAAATCTGCCCTTTTACCTACCTAGAGCGACCCTCTTCAAATCATCTTTAGGTGTTAACGACATTGGAGGCTAAAAGGAGGATGTTTAGGGCCCAGTAACACACACGAGTCCATCTGCAGTTGTAAAGACAGGATAGTCCCTTTTTTTAATAAAAAACTGTCCTTTGGTTTCAGACGGGGTTATGCGTTGATGAAAATTTGACTACTAATGAGCTGTAATGTTCGTACAAAAACTATCCTAGCAATAATGAAAACAATGAAAACACATTTAAGTACAACCAAAACAAACCAATGAATTAAAAACAATAAAACTATGGTTTGCAAGTGGTGCCTTGAGATAAACATGATTGAGCTTGACTTCTTATGACCTGCAAAGAAGCTGCAGTATATAGTAGACAAAGACAAAGAACCTGTTTCGCAGTTGTGGAGCTTGTCTATGCATTGGGGTGTTTGCGGTAGTGAACCAAGCTCCGAAATCTGGTCTAGCCCCCAGCGTGTACAACAGTTTGGCCTGGAGCTCTGTGAAGTCTTCATTTCCTGGAGCATTCGACTAGAGTGAATGGCTAAGAAGCATGAGGACTTTTATTTGGTATTTCCTTTTGGATTCTGTCTTGTATGTAGGCCGGCAGCTGATGAAACCCTAGAGTGATATGCAAGTATACATAGTCATCAAGTAGTAACTTCACTAATGAGTAAAGGTCATCTCCCAAGGGA
>JAOYMZ010045005.1:0-14720 GCA_025802335.1 Pinguicula primuliflora | reverse complement strand
GGTCAAGATGATGGAAAACAAAACCTCCATTGGAAATCCTGAAAAACCATATGGCTCCCTCAACAAGAAGGTGGCTTAGGTATTACAAGGATTCGAGACACTTGCACAATCACCGGAATGAAACTGTGGTGGGGATTCCATAAAAAAGAATCTCTCTGGTTGCAGTTCATGCATGAAAAATTCTGTACTGATTCCCTCACTCTCACGGGTGGAAACGCCTAGTAGAGTGTGTGCTGTAATGTTAAAACATACACGCTAGTTTGTAGGAGAAGGAAAAATTGATGAACTTTGTCTTGTAGTTTGATGAACTTTGTCTTGTAGTTTGATAAACTTTGTCTTGTAGTTGATGAACTTTATAGTGATATTTGTGATTTGAGTGTTTAACCTTTATGAATTTAGTTGTCTTGCAAAATAATAAAAAATTAAAAAAAAACAGATCAAACAAGTTGACTCGTCAAAACCCGTGCAGGTTGGAAGTCGCCCGATTTTTTGGCAGGTTGGGTTGGCATTGCCTGTTTTGTAAACACGCTAGCCTTGTCCGACCCACATTTATAAAACAGATAAGTCGAGTTTTAAAACTCAGCCCGTCAACCTGTATAAAACAGGGAGCCTGCCCCGACCGTTTGGTTACCCCCTAATTTCAGGCTTTATAACTAACAAGTTTTTTTTACATCAATAATGATATATGTACATAATTTTGGTGCACATAATTGTGTACAACCAATAAAATGTGTACATGTGCAATTATAATTGAGACCACACATATTTTATTGGTGCATCATTCTACTTGTACACATCCTATTTATTATATATAATTATATACGTGTATCAGTCTTGTTTTTACATTTTTGAGTTAGGAGCACTATTTTCATTTGGGACTGAAATTTCAAATTTTATAACCTATATATACGTATATTTTTCTTGCGGTGAGAAGTCCTAGCATATATTAAATCAAAATTCTCCCTTTGTTCGTATGAAGAAAGTTGGGTAGGGTAGGATGATTTTCCCTCACAGTGCAGTACCATTTATGGTGTTTTGAGTGAATTTCTAAGTGTTAATTTTGTGTGGGAAGAGACAATTTAGCGGCGGGAGCACAGTTTTTGAAAGATCGGAAACCATGTTATCCTTGCAGAGCGATCCGCGGCAGTACAGTATGAATCTGCAGCAGCTGGGGCAGCAGCTGGGGCAGCAGCAGGTTATTAGGGTTCCGTACAATGTTACGGTTGATCATCACCGGGAGGAGTCGTCCTTGGCTTTAACATCCGCCCTGAGTATCAAGCATGAAATTTCTCGGGAAGGTTGGGAATTTTTCGAGTAGTTAGTTGTTCAGTTTCATTGGCAATGTCTTTAAGAATGATTTGATCGGAGAGTTCCTTTGTGTACTTTTCAAGGGTGGTGTTTAGTACTAGGGTTACAGTCCTGGCAACTTCCATTTGATTTGGAATTCTGGGTACTTATGGGTGTTTTGTGAGATTTTATGATTATGAATTTTTAGCAATATTTGGATATTCGTGATTGAGTTTCCTGGTTGTTAAAAGTCCAAATGTTTTTTATTGTAAAATCTCAACTTTTCTAGATGGGAAAGCACTGACCTTTCAGTTACTTTTTGTGTACAAAAAAAAAGTCTTTCAGTTTTAAATTTTAGCTCCCATGGAATTTGTACAGCTAACTGACTTAGAAGATCTAGTGTGTTTTTTAATATTGCCTTATTCTTCCAACATAAACATTTGCTAAATTTTGCAAGAATGATGCTGCTATGCAGTGCCTTTCTCTTGCTTGGGAAGGTTGGCCTTAAAAACTTAGATGTTGCTAGGATCAAAAGAACTTAATGTATGTTGCGTTCTAGTAGTTATTGATAGTTATTAGTCAGCTGAAAGATTATTTCTAGAGTGCTGAAGAAAATGTAGATGTTGATCAAGTATCTGATTACTAAATCATCTTTTCCAACTTGCGTTGAAAACTTTAAAAAAATCAGGGTATGTATCCATCTATTAATGCAGAACCATCATATCTAATTTATTCTGCTGCTAACATATTTCACATCACTAGATTCTTGTTAGTCGAGTCAATCAATCCCGTTTTAATGTTTGGAGTAGGCAGTTTTTTGTGACTAACTTATTTCATGCCATGCAGTTGATGAAGACATGCTCTTGAGCCTGGCTCATCAAAATTACAGAGCTGGCAACTATACGCAATCTCTGGAGCACAGCAAGACTGTGTATGAGAGGAATCCATGTCGCACTGATAACCTTCTTCTATTGGGTGCAATTTACTATCAGGTTAATCTTGGGTTGCTTCTTCATACTTTTTATATGTCCAGTTCTGACGCAGGAAAATTTGCACATAGACTTATGATATATGCCCAGAGATGAACTTTTTATCTGTGCTATTGTTTTTAGTTGCATGACTTCGACTCGTGCATTGCAAAGAATGAAGAAGCTCTTAGAATTGATCCGCAGTTTGCTGAGTGCTATGGAAATATGGCTAATGCATGGAAGGTAATATATAATTATATTTTTGGACTTATTGCTTGGTGCGGCCATGAATAAGCTGACAAGCCACATATGTTTTTGCTCGTTTTTGGCAGGAGAAAGGCAATATTGATGTTGCCATTCGATATTATTTGGTCGCAATTGAGGTTTGTGTTCCGTTTCCTCTAGCTAATGCTTGCCCCACTGATAGTACTTTTCTAAGCAATTGGCACTAAGGACTTTTAATTGCCAACCATCGGTTTCTGTCCTCTTAATCTGTCATGCTCACTGTATGTTACTGAAAGTTTTAAACTCTTGTCCCCATTCAGCTCCGGCCTAATTTTGCCGATGCATGGTCGAACTTAGCTAGTGCTTACATGCGGAAAGGAAGGGTTAATGAAGCTGCCCAATGTTGCCGTCAAGCTCTCGCTCTAAATCCTCGATTGGTATACTCCCTTTCACGATCTACATTCTTGGACTTAAATATTTCATCCTATCTTCTTCAATTTACACGCGTATATTATATTAATTTTCAGGTTGATGCTCATAGTAATCTTGGTAATCTGATGAAAGCTCAAGGATTGGCAAAAGAGGTAAGACATCTATTATTGACTTGCATCACAATTAAGATTGTATTATCTTCCTTTGGAGTTTGGCTTCATTGACATTCAAGATCATGGAATGAATCATGGTGTGTTGGTAGGGTTATCTAAGCTCTTAGTTTTTCTCGTCTAAGTTTCTTGTGTCCATTTTTTTCTCTTCTCTAACTTGGCATTGCAAGTAGATACTTTAAACTATAGCCTTCTTCGACCCATTTATATATCTTCCATTAAGGGGTGCTGGTGGCACTCTGTCTTTTCTATGCATCACTTTTTCTTTGTTTTGCACTGGCTGTTTTGTAAGATTTATTTTACTGTGATACTAGGATTAGGAATAATGTTGTCCATGCTGAAGAAAGAAAATCTGTTACTTATTTGCATTTTTTCAGGCATACAATTGCTATTCAGAAGCTATCCGCATACAACCCACATTTGCTATTGCATGGTCCAATCTTGCTGGTCTTTTCATGGAAGCCGGGGATCTTAACAGGTCCTTGCAGTATTACAAGGTAACAATGCAGATTGCCGAATTTGTGCCTTGTTGGTACATGGATCCCCATATGCTTTGTTTTTTGCTCTCTATTGTTAAATGATTCTGAGCTGTTTGTATGGTGTTCCTTTGTATTTCCAGGAAGCAATTAAGCTGAAGCCAAACTTCTCAGATGCTTACTTGAATATGGGAAACGTATATAAGGTGAGTTTTACACGTTTTTGCTTTTATGTGTTGTAAGCTAATGCAATCGCCAGACTTCAAGGAAAGATGAGTCTTCTCTCTGTTTTCCAGGCCTTGGGCATGGCACAAGAAGCTACTGTATGCTATCAACGAGCCTTGCAATCACGACCAGACAACGCTATGGCATTCGGTGAGTTATTTGTGCCGGAAGTCTTGCCCTTTTACATATATATTTGTTCCGAGTTTAACTAGAGGCATGGTATTTGTATAGGCATCTTATGTTTTGCAATATAATGGGAAGCAAAAAACCGCATTAGCATTTTCACTTTTTGTCTTGATGTTACTATTGGCCGAATGGAGCTCAAAGATGAGCATAAGCAGGAGCTGAGGCCATGTTTCTAATATTTTACATTCATTATCAAAGTTCGTGGTGGTGATCTCATAGAAAATGAGAGTTACATTGGAAAAGACTAATATGTTTGTCGTCGTTTATTTTCATATGACTATCCACGTAACTTAGCTGAATGTCCGTTCTTCTATATTGATCCTACCTCTACATCTTTCTATAGTAATGTATTCATTCTGAAGTGCATGTGAAAATTAACATGTTCTATAGTAGCGTTTTCATTCTGAAGTGCATGTTGCAATTGACGAGTGTTGTCGTGCTTCTATTAGTGAGTTTGCTTTATGAATTATGTCGTACAAGTCAGGGTTGGAGTTTTTTTACCAGTTCCCTATGATGCAGGTAATTTGGCAAGTGTAAACTATGAGCAGGGAAACCTTGATATGGCCATAATGAACTACAAGCGAGCTATTGCTTGTGATGCTGGATTCTTGGAGGCATACACTAACTTGGTTCAGTTTATATTTCTTTTTTAATTTTTTTTTTCCGGTTGCTCGATTCTTTGTACCGCACTATTGTAGTTGAGTATATTTCCAAAATTTTGTTAGTTTATAATGTTATAATTTTTATTACAATAATGTTAACTGTACATTTGGCTGACTATTATGTTCAATTCCCAGGGCAATGCATTAAAAGAAGCAGGAAGAGTCGAGGAAGCAATGCACTGCTACCGAGTTAGTTTATGCTGATTATCATTTTCTTTTGTGCGAATTTTTTAACTGCAACGGGTTACTTGGTATGCCCAAAATTTGTACAATGTCTCCTTACCCTTTTTTCTCTGACAGCAATGTTTGTCTCTTCAACCTAATCACCCTCAAGCGCTTACTAATCTCGGAAATATTTATATGGAGTGGTATGTTTCTCCATGCCTTGGTGTGTGCTAATATGTACTTCTTAGTTTGTTTCTTCATTCCTATTAATTTTTCATTAAACTCGTTGATCATGAGATCCTTCTTTGACTCTTGCTAGGAACATGGTGAGTGCTGCAGCTCAATGTTACAAAGCAACTCTATCCGTCACAACAGGGATTTCTGCTCCTTTCAATAATCTAGCTGTAATATACAAACAGCAGGTAACATGCAGATTCTTAAATCAAAACTAATGAGCATAATTCAAGGATTCCAAAATAGTTGTTATATAGATCAATTGGATGATTCGATGTCCTCAATTGTTAATGAAACTTGAAATGGGTTATATAGCTGATTTTTGTTTTTATTCAACATATTACAGGGTAATTATGCAGATGCAATCTCTTGTTACACTGAAGTTCTCAAAATTGATCCTTTGGCAACCGATGCCCTTGTTAATCGGGGAAATACATACAAAGAAATTGGAAGGGTGAATGATGCAATTCAAGACTATGCACGTGCTATTGCCGTCCGACCAACTATGGCGGAGGCTCATGCTAATTTGGCTTCAGCTTATAAAGACAGGTAATTATTTTCATATTGTGAACTTAATACCTATTTTCTTGGATTCGGAAATGTCTTTTCTGTACATGCCCTTGGTGGGGGCGGACACCAGTTTTTTTTTGGAAGCAGGAAGTAAAATATTTAGCTACTTTATCAAACTTTCTGTCTTGTGTGATATTTTTTTGTTATTAGATCTTGTATTGTTGATTAGTAAAGCATGTGATTCGTATTTTGGGTTCGGCGGCTTGCAGCGGCCATGTTGAAGCTGCTATTAAAAGCTATAAACAAGCCTTGCTACTGCGTCCAGACTTCCCGGAGGCGACATGCAACCTACTCCACACTTTGCAGGTAATAGACAACTCAATTTCAATGTTTTTATCCTTGAGTTGTATTGAGTTGGTAAACACAACCTAGAATTATCCATTCCGTGCAAAGACTGATGTCTTCGTGGTCTTCCCAGTTTTATGAAAATTCGTGCTAGAAACGTTATGCAGAATTTTTTTATTTGATAAATTTAGCTGTCAATTCCTTTCGAAATATCCACTTTTGCATATGCAGATTGGACCACACAGTCATATTTTTGTAGCAGCTGCCTGATAACACTTCAAACAAGTTGAAATCAATTTTGTAAAGAACTACTTCAAGATTTGCGTTCCTTGAATATTCATGGAGTTTAAGCTAGCGAATTGTTTGAGTGAGCAGAGAGAAGCTAACTTAAGTTAGACAGTTGATTCCATATTTTATTCTTAGCTAATGCAGCTACAGATTTGGGGAAATCCATTTGATTTTAATGTTGACGAGAACGCAAAACTTGCTTTAGACAATGTCTTCTGTAAAGAACTATATTTCTTGAATCCTTTTGGGTAGCATATTTAAGTCTAAAAGTCGCAGCAATACATGGTTTCTCTTTTGAGATTATCTTTCCACATTTTATGCCTTATTTCCTGATGTGTTTGTTATCTTTTCAATAAATCACCGGCTGGGCTTCATTAATCTGAAATGCCTTGTCCAATGGTACATCTCTCAGTGTGTTTGTGACTGGGATGATCGGGAGAAGATGTTTATTGAAGTTGAAGGGATACTCAAGAGACAAATCAAGGTTTGTTGAAACACACATCTGCAGATTCTGTAACCTGTTTCCTTCTGAAGTCTGGACTTTTTCCTTGCTCTCCCAAATTGTAACCGCAAGCCCTTGTTTGTTATTATAAATGGTAACATCTGACTCCAGTTTATGTTAAATGTAGATGTCAGTTATTCCTAGTGTGCAACCTTTCCATGCAATAGCATATCCCCTTGACCCGATGCTTGCACTAGAGATCAGGTGAGAACTTTATTCTTTTTTTCACTGTTCAATCTGGATTTCATTATTGCTTACATGGGAGCTGTATATGTTTTAGTCGGAAGTTTGCTGCACACTGTACTGTGGTTGCATCTCGTTATTCCCTTCCTTCTTTCAACCATCCTCCGCCATTACCTGTTAGTGGTGGGAGTGGGAATGGGAATGGCCGATTAAGAATTGGGTGAGTTTATTGTAGTATGGTCATTTATAATTCTGTAAAAACGAGTCTAACTCTTTACTCGATTAATAACACCTTCCTCGTCTGTCTTTTTCCTCAGATATGTGAGTAGTGATTTCGGCAACCACCCTTTATCACACCTCATGGGTTCGGTATTTGGCATGCACAACAGAACAAGTGTCGAGGTATGTCTGTTTGAAGTAATATTGCTGGCTCCACCTCTGAGTTTTTTTCTAGTTTTTTTATGATATTCTGCTATAGGTTTTCTGCTATGCCTTAAGTCCAAATGACGGTAGCGAATGGAGGCTTCGAATCCAATCTGAGGCAGAGCATTTTATTGATGTGTCATCTATGTCATCTGATATGATTGCAAGGATGATCAACGATGATCAGATCCATATTCTGATCAACCTTAATGGATACACGAAGGTATGAAAATGGTTAGAAATTATAATCATTTGTGTTTCTAGTTTGTTCTTCGATTGTTAGTATGTTTTTGTCTGATATATTTGATTCTATATGATTCCCTGCAGGGGGCAAGAAATGAAATATTTGCAATGCAGCCTGCCCCAGTTCAAGTTTCCTATATGGGATTTCCTGGGACAACTGGGGCGAACTACATTCATTATTTGGTCACGGATGAGGTATACTCACTTATGTACCCCTATGGTTTTGCTTTAATTACATCGATTTCTTATGCACCATGCATCTCATTTGTATTATGTAACCAATAAGTGATTCGGGTTTCGCATGATAAATTTTCTGCTATTCTTGTTGCAGTTTGTCTCGCCTATGTGTTACTCAAATATATATTCCGAGAAGATCGTCCATCTACCACATTGCTATTTTGTAAACGATTACAAGCAGGTAAACTGTATGATTTTAGTATCTTCAAGCTTTGGGCCAGCAAAATTGATGGCATTTTCACTGCTAACGTACCATTGTTTGTCCTTAGAAAAATCTTGACGTCCTCGATCCAAATTGTCGACCCAAACGGTCAGCCTATGGTCTACCTGAAGACAAATTTATATTTGGTTGTTTCAATCAACTTTACAAGATGGATCCTGAGATATTCACCACATGGTACATCATTATTATGATTCTAATAGATAAGCAATACTATGTGTGTTTCAAGTTTCAACTGGGTGAATTATTTTCAACATGTGCAGGTGCAACATTCTTAAGCGTGTCCCGAATAGTGCGCTTTGGCTTCTTAGGTTTCCCGCTGCTGGCGAGATGAGGCTGCGTGCATGTATACTACTACTTGTCTGACAATGTTTTAGTTATATATGTCTTTGTGTGTTTGCAGTATTTTTCTATTACTCACTAACCGGGCATTGACTTACATTTTCCAGATGCTGCGGCTCAGGGTGTGCAAGCTGACCAAATCATTTTCACGGATGTAGCAATGAAACAGGAGCACATCAGGCGCAGTGCACTTGCAGACCTCATTCTTGACACGTAAGCTGACTGAAACTCCGGTCTACGAGGATAAGCTGCACAGCTCTTTTTGACACCCCACTTGCACCTCTCAATGAGGTGTCGGCAGTCGGCACCCAATTGGTTGTTGAAAAATACAGCCCAATATTTCACACAGTTGGGTCCTGACACCTCGTAGGAGGTGTAAAAGGAGTGTCTAAAGGAGGTGTCTTATAGCATAACTCGAACATTTTCTAGTTGCTCGGAAATTTATGAACTGTCATTCATTTATTTCGCTGTCATCTAGGCCACTCTGCAATGCGCATACTACTGGTACAGATGTTCTTTGGGCAGGTGTACCCATGGTTACTCTTCCACTTGAGAAAATGGCTACCAGAGTTGCGGGTTCACTGTGTCTGGCTACAGGAGTTGGGTCGGAGATGATAGTGAAGAGGTAATGTCTTTCAAAGCTCATGCAAGGTGCAATTGTTTTGGTACTTTGCTGCGCATTACCAAATGGTGTTCTTACACGCATGTATGATCTTGTATTTGACAGTATGGAAGAGTACGAGGAGAAGGCCGTCTCGGTCGCTTTGAACCCTGCAAAGCTCCAAGATCTAACCAACAGGCTTAAAGCTGCACGTTTAACATGCCCACTATTTGACACATCCAGATGGGTGAGTAAATAAGCATGTTAATTTATGCCCAACTGCTATCATGAAAAATGTCTAGGTCCGTCCCAACTTATAATTGTGACTGTTCCGACGGTCACGATCTAAGTGACTTAAATGATGTTGATCCTAGGATCAAAATCCAAAAGTCACGATTATAACTCGGTACATATCAGAACATATCATCCTGCAATAGAAAATTTCTCCTGCTATCAGATATGTCATGTTATATTTATTCAACTCTGCCAGGTTCGGAATTTAGAACGAGCTTACTTCAAGATGTGGAATTTATACTGCTCTGGGCAGCCGCCTCAGCCGTTTAAAGTCGCTGAAAACAACATGGAATTTCCATACGAGTGATTTGCTAGATTGTTTAGGGTACTTAACGCACGGGATTGTACATATGAACAGAGGCCGACAGGGGTCTATCAACCAAACATTCTGGCCGATTCCATCGTGTTATGCAGGTATAGACGTATAAGTTCACTTTTAGCCCCGTTGGAAATATGAGAAGATTGACGAAGAAACCAATGTGATCCAATCCAAGTTTGCTTCTCTCTAATCTTTGATGGGTATTTGTTTTTAGATGCACTGAACAATGTAAGCAACTGATGCTATGTATACCATAAGTTTTTTAAGTTAATGCCTCTTGTTATATCGATGAACATGTGAAACCCTTCTCATCATTCTCCGGCTTGAGGGGGCGTGCACTGCTAAAAATATTGCAAACTATGTGATGCCCACGTAGCAATGTGGGATTGGTGCAGTAAGTGGGTCAGTGTTCAACACCTTTACAAGGATAGGTTGACGGCCCAATCCCGACACGTAGGCACCCTTTACCGTGTCGTTCACGCTATATGCTCCCCTCTTTCCCTCTTCTGTATAGTACCCAAAACACTGCAAATTCTGCAGTGCCTACGTGACAACGCAGAATTGGTGTAGCAAGTGAGTCGATCCGCTGACTGCCCAATCCCATAATAACATGGATGCACTCCCATAGTTTGCAGCGTTTTTCGTGCGTGTGGGGTGGTATACGGTGGATTACTAAACGGTGCCCCAAAAACGACTGTTGCCCCAGAAACGACGGCGTTTCTGGGGACGGTGCATACCAACACCGTCGTTTGGTATGCACCGTATAGTGGTGCTGTGCTAAAGCACCGTACCCACCCTCATCCCGTTTTTCGCACCCTAATTTGCATACTCAAAAAATACATTATTGTATTTTTTTTTTCCACACTCGAGACATTGCAGGTACAGGAGACGATCATGGATGCGTTTCTCATCTTTATTACAAACAAAAAATGGAGAAATCAGAATTGCAGCAGCAACCGAACTCTCTCTTCCAATTCACTCTATGCTTTTGTGTGGTGTCGAGGGAGAGAAGGTGAGCAATTGCTTGACGCGTGCCCATGGCTTCACCCACACCACTGCATCGTACGTCTTCGCCGGCCCTCCTCCGTGTCCGGCGGCGGCGATCTTGAGATAGTATTTGATCCCTGATACTACCTGAGTCTCTGCCTTCACCACCTGCGAAAAATCCAGCATCTTTCCGGCGGAACTGCTTCCATTCCCCTTCTCCTTCAATTGCCTGTTGTACTCGTGGACGCAGAATCTCCCAAGCTCTTGTACCTCTTTGTTCGATTCCACGTTCACGACTTCCTTTCTCCCTCCTACTTTGCCTCTGTATGGAGATGCCCGCCCACAGAAGAGGACGAACGCCAAGCAGACGATGAGTATAAGGGACGCCGTTTGTTCGTGCCGAGCCATTTGGGGGTGTTTTTGCTGGTCGAATCGGATGGGAGATTGGTGTTGTTTTGATGGTGTTTATATTGGAGTTGGGAGTTGATCTTGTTCTCATCTGTAGCGTGTTTGGATAGACACCTAGGCCCAATTTAGTAGTCGGATGGGATTTTGAAAAATTATCTCACTATATCTAGTGTTTTGTAATTAGTATCTAGTGTTTAGTAATTAGGACAGTTTGAGAAAAAAAAACTGCGGTTGGCCCGGAAAAAAATGAATTTTGGTGGATTAAGTTTCCTTTCTAAATCTATGGGATTTAGGAATAATTAGATTTTTTAAAATTAATCATACACCTCTAAAATCCTATATAATAATGTATACTAAACTATCGAATATTTTTTCTCTATCCCACTATATCTCATAAATTCCTGCTGATAAGCCTACCAGTAGTGTATGTGTGTAGGCGGTGGCTACAGCTTCGAGGTACCGCGATTTTTTTCACTCAGTGGGTATGGTATGGGTTCAGCAGCCTGAAGGGGATGATGTCCTGTAGCAAATGCAGTACCAATGGGATTGCATACTGGTAAATTCAATATCTTGAAAACTGCAATGGAAATTTGTCCGCATCTATCTCATGCTCATCAGCGATCACATTTCTTATCGTAAAGCTTCTCATAACAATTATCATCCTTCAATTTTACACTTATACTTGGAGAACTTCATATGCACAATTTTTGCTTTCCACCGTCCGTTTTCGAAACTTGTCGCATTATTAGAAGGAGATGAAAAGCCTCATATCCGGGTACGGTCCCTGCGACTAATTTTTACAATCTTATTAACAACTACTTAACCAAGGGGAAAGAAATTTAGAAAATTTCTGATGACGAAATCGCCGGAACAATTCCGAGACATCATACTTTTCATCTCTTGTGGATAGACTTTTCAATAGTGAGATCAATTTAAAAAACTGATAGTGACATGCAAAAATTGTACACGAATTATGCACACAAGCATTGTAGATATGAAGATTTAACTTTAACTCATATACTTTGAAAATGGACAATGTGCCTTTTTTTAAATGTAGATTATGAAAGAGCAAAATATCCTTAAATTAAAAAAATAAAATCTATATACGGGAGTAGTCACTCCATTTTCTCTAGCAAGAACAAAATGGGTTATTCGCAAGAGTAGCCTTATTAGAAATATATTTTTAAAAAGTAACCTTAAAATAAAGAATTGCAAATATAACCTTCATCGTTAAAAATAAATCAAAATTCGAATATATTTTAGTTTACGACTAAACAGTTACAACTAAACACACAACTAACTTAACCATACTCATTCCCGCCAAACCCACCTACGACCGTACAAAAACACGGTGATCGGAAAACCGAAAACTTTTATTTTTTTCAGTTTTGTTTTTCCATTTTTTCACCCTTCCTGACTCAACGACTGGTCCGAAAACGTATTCAGAGAGCAAAATACGGAGATCATCGATGGGCCCAACATGAAAAGGATGCATTTTAAGCTGGTTTATTTGTTGAAGATGCGTTTGACTCCAAGTTCTAGCTGATTTATGGCACTATCATTACAATCGAGAGATGGGTCATGCATTTTCTTGTAAGATTTACACTTTCGTATGGTATTTACAGTATGATCGCCTCATTACATTATAAGAATGAGAGCGTGAAAGTGAATGTATTGTTTCGTGTCTCACGCGACAGTCGCCGTTCATTCATTCAGTCTTAGCACGACCAATTTCGTCGTGATACTCGACTTTATGATTTTTCCAAATTTGCATACGATGCTCTATTTTCTATTATTTGCAGATGATGATAACTCTATTTTATAAGATTCCAAATTTTTTGAAAGTAAACAATCATCCATAATTATACAACTATCCGTAATATACAAGATCTTCCTATCTTTAAGATATTTGTTACCAAAATTGACTACCATCACTGGCCGAACTCATCCATGAATCCGGTTTAGGCGGTGGTGATGGTGTCGGACTCGTCCTTGAAATCCGTGAATACGGAGACTGCACTCTTCACGAATCGTTGGACGAGTCGGAGTGTTCGGTGGGTGGCTCATCAACGTCTTCATCGCCTTCGTCGGAGTTCTCATTTTTGTCGTCCTCCTCCTCAGCGTCTTCTTCGTCAACTTCGTCGTCGTCGTCTTCATCATAATCTTCATCTCCATCGTCATCACCATCACAATCGTCATTCAGATCCTCCTCCTCCTCCCCAGCGTCTTCATCCTCCTCATCATCGTCTTCATCCAAGACAATGACGACTGGAGATGGAGTGGGGACGTTGGCATTCACGTGTACGGGAGTAAGGGCAGCTGCAACAACTGCTTGCGCAGCAGTAGGGGCGGCTGCAATGTCGGCGTGCACGGGAGTAGGGGAGGCCGCAATGCTGACGTGCGCTAGAGTAGGGGAGGCTGCAACCTCGATGTGCGCGGAAGTAGGGGAGGCTACAATGTCGACGTTCGTGGGAGTGAGGGAGACATCGTGTCATTGTCGATTTGACATTTTTATTTTTGCAAGTTTAACAACAAGATGAAGAATTGAGAGGATGAGCTCGGTATAATAGAGTATGAGCGCAACAACATCACGTCTTTTCATATTCTGCTTTTTCATACGAATTGATGAGGCAGAATGAGCACAGCAGTCGATACAACCTGACATCCTGGAAACAACATTCGTGCTCCAAACAAAGCGTTCGACACGACCCTGACCCATCGTGTTTATCCCGGAAGATGCTTTCGTACATAGCTATCCTGTAATAAGCACAACATTCGTGGTTGTTCTATTCACGTCTGACGGTATGCACGCGACTACACGTGGTAAACCCGGAAAATACAGCCCAACCCTAAACTCTTTCACAAATAAAGGAATCGACAAGACCACGACCCATCGTGATTATCCCAGAATAGTCATTCGTGCTCCAATTATCCTGTAATAAGCACAACATACATGGTAAACCTGGATAATGCAGTCGGGCCCTAAACTATTAAACAAATAAAGCAATCGACAAGACCGCGACCAGTCATGGTTATCCCGGAAAAGTCATTCGTGCTCCAATAATCCTGTAATCCATGGTTTTTATCCACGTCTGATGGTATGAACTCGACTATACGTGATAATTCCAGTTACCTCAGTCGGGCTCTAAACTATTAAACAAATAAAACAATCGATAAGACCGCAACCCATCATGGTTATCCCGGAAGAGATATTCATGCTCCAACTATCATGTTAAGAGCACAACATACGTGGTAAACTTGGATAATGCAGTCGGGCCCTAAACTATTAAATAAACAAAGCAATCGACAAGTCCGCGACCCATCGTGGTTATACCGGAAGACACATTAGTGCTCTTACTATAATGTTAAGAGCATAACATACGTGGTAAACACGGATAATGCAGTTGGGCCCTAAACTATTAAACAAACAAAGCAATTGACATGACCACGACCAGTCGTGGTTATCCCGGAAGAGTCATTCGTGCTCCAACTATACTATAATCAAGGTTCTAACCACACTTGACGGTACGAGCTTGACTATACGTGGTAATCCCGGCTACCTGAGTCAGGCCCTAAACAAGTAAACAAACAAAAACAATGCAATCGACAAGACCGCTACTCATAGTGGTTATCCCGAAAGATTCATTCGTGTTCCAACTATGGTTAAGAGCGCGACTATACATGGTAAACCCGGATAACGCAGTCGGACCCTAAAAAATAACACTAAACAACCACAATCCATTAATTAAGCATGGACTCATAATTGTGGTATATAATTCATCACTCTT
>JAOYMZ010044994.1:0-14720 GCA_025802335.1 Pinguicula primuliflora | reverse complement strand
AACAATCCACCATCAACAACTCAAAAACTAATAAATCATCATAATCAACATCCCAACTCCACAACAATCACACCACACAATCTCCAAATCACAATTTAACCATCATCACAATGTATCAAAAAATAATCATCAATGTCATTTGACATTCAGCATTACCCTCAATTAATCCTCCAGTAAATTCTCCTCAAATTCAACAATTAATCACCATACAATTAATCTGCAAGAATAATTAATAAAGCCACAATTACCCTCAAAATCTCCCTTCCAACTAAATCACCACCTGCACGACACCTCATAGCCATAACTTCAAAATTCGGTGCTGCCCAAAACGTCCCCAAGCCATTCTGACAGAAATATGCCGCTTACGCCAAAAGCAGAGAAAAATTGAGCACAGCGGGGTAGGAGTAATTGTAGGAGCCACTGTCAGGCCGCGCACTGCGGGAAGAGACCGCGCGCCACGGGAAAGGGCCGCGCGGGCAGCGCGAGCAGATGGAAAAATGCGTGCGGTGGCAGGGTTCTTCCGATGCCGGTGAGATGGTCGTGATTCCGGCGGCGGCGGTGGGTTCCGGTGATGGTGCTAGGGTTTTGAAGTGTGTGAATTTTTGGCTCTGATACCAAGCAGATTTGAGAATTAGGGCAAAAGTGTTTCTCTCATTCATGATTGGGGTATTTATACAATATGCGGGAAATGATTAAAATATTCTTACCAATCTACCAACAACTACTGAAGTGTTTCATTCTTTTCATCCACGGTTTCTGCAATTGAGGATTATAAGGAAAGACACTTGAACTGGAACTATTCCACAAGCTGAGGATTGCATATGTTGCTTGTATAAGGAATCCTTTTGGGAATAAAGCTTGAAGAAGGCAGATCCTGTTGACGAAATAAAACTTGCAGGCAACACTGGACGCTGGTTAAGCACTCTCTGCAAAACTTATAGAGCTGCAATTTTTCTTTTAGCAAGTTATGGAAGTTTTTTCTGTTTTCATTGTTCATCCCCCTGCCAGTGCCAGCTTTGGATTGTTAGGTGTGTACGACAGGTTGGAAGAATTTGTGTACTCTTTTTGATTCATTTAATAAAATCGGTGCTTTTTGAAAAAAATATTTAATACCATTGTTCTATAAAAGGGGTCCACACAATGCTTAGCGATTTATGCGCTTGTATATGCACCTTAAATAGTTAAAGATACATAAGACTATATAGAGTAGTTATTTGCTTGTTGACATGTAGACTGATAGAAATAAGTGGGACATACTAGTAGATAGGTTTCATCTAATTGTATTTCATCATTTAAGCGTAAAATGCAGTTTATCTAGTTTGTTCGTTATTTGTGTGGCATTTATTTTGTCGGTATGTATGTACTGCACGAGTGAGGTAAGTAGTTATTTCAGTTATATTTAGTTCTCCTTTATTATTATTATTATTATTATTATTATTTTTCTTTATCTTTTTCATTTTTTTGAGTTGGGGTCTCCACGGAAATAATCTTTCCATTCTGTTGAGGGGTGGGAGTATGATTGCGTACATTCTACACTCCCCAGATCCTGTCAGGGTAGGACTTACTGAGTGTGTTTGATTTGGTTTGGTTTATATGCACCTTAATCGTGTGTTTAGATGGTATTTGAGTATGGGGAGAGCAACCGCCCAGCCACCTTGGTGATCTAGATTCTTTTGCCTCTACAAATTGTATCAAACCTCTAAATCAAGGCCAAAGGGACCTCGAAGGTAACTAATTTGGCGTCTTCAAGGAGTCATCACAAACTTCATCTAGAAAAAAAGTTTACAACACAGTCAAAAAGCAAGGAAACCGAAGGGAAGTAAATCTGGAAATCGGATAAGGAACTCAGCTTTAGTTTTGGAGGTGAGTGGGAGGAAAAAAAAACAAGTGCAGCGGCTACAACTTTGGATAGCGAAAGACATACTGACCAGGCTGTAAAAGCTTGAGAATTAACAAAGAAACTGAGGGTGGTAGCCTCTTCTGATGCAATAATGATTGCTCAACTCAGAGAAAGGAACAAAAGGCCAGAAAGCAATTTGAGGAGATGCAAAGTGATGATTGCCAACTGCAGGAAGGAGATATATAATCACCCCAGGATGACGAGCTTTGAGTCCACCTTCTATGTTAGTGGGATACAATACTAGATATGTAGCCTATGGATGAGAAATCATCTGTTCCTCATTAAAATAGACTAGTTTTTTTCTAGAAAATGTATATTGTAAATACTCTCTTTATCGAATGGAATCACTTACTTACAAAAAAAAAAAAAAATTAAAAAAACGGCAGTAAAAAAGTTGGGTCATAGATTACAATTATATTTTTTGGATAATTAGATTACAATTATGCGACCCACTAATTTTAAAAAAAAAGGGTATTGTGATCGTTTATCAACGTATGTTTTCTTCGAAATCCACCTAACTTATAATGGTATTATAAATTGTCACATGAATCCAACTTGCATTCCATGGATCCTGCAAAAATCAAGACGTGATACAGCGAACGAATGTGCCATATGCCATCAATGCACGAATTTCCCCAACAGAAAAATTTCAGAGCCAATATTATATTTTGGTTACAGCACCATCGCATCTCATTACAAACTGGAGAAACATCTCTTTACAGATTTGAGAAACATGAAAGTTGCTATATGAACATATGATAATTGGACAAATACACAGTTTTGCTAAAAGAAAAAAGTTGTACAAATACACTAATCCCTCCCTCTATCAACAATTATTGGCCTCTATGGTCGAGTACATTGGGTTATCTCTAGAAAGTCCCAGGGATGAACTTAGTGTTCGAGAAAGCGCTAGGCGAACCCTAGGTGGCCAGGGCCCGTTCAACACCTAAGCGGCCTAGTCGCCCGCCTAAGCGGGCATTCAAGCGGCCTAAGCGGTAATCCGGGCAAGGCGGAGGACAACATACTAGCACTTAAACGCCTAAGCGACCTACTTCTCAAAGAGAGGATGCACTAGAATAATACAACACAGCCATTCCAAGCCTAGTCTTGTATTGAATATGAAACAAAATCAAGAGTAAGAGAGCCTACGGACCCACCCAGTATGAGCGGCCATTCGTGTTGTGCATTGGCGAAGTAGACGGAGAGGTCAAGCACCACTCGTACCAAACCTATAATAATACATACATTCAACAAAAAACAAATGTGTTGCTGTTAAGTGCCCAGGATTTTGATCAAATAATCGGACCTGCAGCTCAAAACTAGGCGATTTCTAAATGCTCCGATACCACGTTGATACGATCCCAACTACCGACAAGTAGAGACAAAGAGAGGAAACGTAGGAATACAATCTATTCCATCTACTACATACCTTCTAACTCATTACCATGACCCATATATATAGGCATTTGATAAGGACATCTAAACAATTACAAGGATATAAAAGGACTAATATATAATATCTAGGTTCCTATCAGATTTTCATAGATTATTCTCGCATCAAATCTATGGTGCTGACAGATGATTTGAAACGATACCATCGCGGCAGAGTACGATAATATTAACAAGATACCTTGGTGGAACCAGAACAGCGCCAAAAATGAACTTCTAAGGGGGTGCCCGATTTAACATGTACCGGTGTCCTCAGTGGAAAAAATATTGAGAACCTGTTCAAAAAGAAGGGATTAAACTCAGTCACCTCTCAAGAGCTAGAATGAAAAGAAAATACAAATTAAGAGCAGCTTTCTCCGGTTCCTTTTTCCGTTGGAAAAAAGATGAACGACAGTTGAGAGTAGATGACATTGTTTTTGTGGACCATACCAGCTAAACATATTTGGAGTAGCTGTTGATGGTTCAATACCAAGATGCACGTCTTTGTAAAGTGTTGCATCGAAGTAACCAGCAAATCCTGATGATGATGAGCAGAAAAAGAAGACAAAGCAGGCAGCTTTAGGGATGTGCATACTAACAGTATGGCACCGCTATAGAAATAGACGCCAAAAACGTAAAAAAAAAAAACATGTGTTCCGTAGACTAGAGAAGTACATTACTAATCCAATCTTGGCTTATTTTTTTCAAATAAACACAAATCAGCAATTGCAGAAAACATTCCATGCAGCATTAACAAAGTGAACTGGCAGATAACATAAAGCTCAGTCAGCTTCACCGTGAGGTTGTAATTCCTTCATTACGATTCATGCATTTATATTTATGTAATCACATACCGAAAAAGAACAAAACCACCAATAGAATTTCAACTCGAGAGTTGAAAGAAATGGATATTATCCGTAGTGGTGAATAAATGACATGCCATGACAAGAATTTTCGTAAGCAAGCTTTATTTTTCCTTGTCCGCAATCATTTCAAGCCTCATATAAAAAAAAAGATAGCAGTTGAACATATACCATGAATCAAGGCTGAGCCAGTTTCACTTGGAATATCAAAACGAAGGCTTCTATGTCGATCATTGGTGGACTTTGCAGAGCGGTTTGGATGGGTAAATGTGAAGACCTAGTTAAGTAAATGGAGAAATGAAAATGACAACTATTTCCAAGATGGTAATAAATCTGCGGAACAAAATATATGCATGCTAGCCGACAAAAAATAAAATCAATATGCATTGAGTAAGGCAACTAACAGGCTGAGTGGGTGCAAGCCTTGCAACACGATGTAGCTTCACAACATATGCGGTTTCAAAATGCACAAGATCTTTGTGTGACTTAATCTGTAGAAGTTCTCAGAAGAAATTTATCGTTGAATGCAAAATCCAATGACAAGTTAATAGAATTAAGCAGATTATTGACGTAGAGTGAATCCGATAAAACAATATATCGTTGAATTGCTTTCAACGATAAAACAATATATCGTTGAATCCGACAAGTTAATAGAATCTGCAGAAGTTCTCAGAAGAAATATATCGTTGAATTGCTTTCTTTAGAACACAATAAAACAAGAATACCAGTATGTCAGCTTTCTCAGGAACATCCCAATTGCGCATATCACTGGAGACGATGGTAACAATATTTTCCCAGCCCTCAAGCTTAACCAGACTCTACGAAAAAAGATTAGCAAATCAAAATTCAGAAACAGACACCTGCTAAGAAATGATTTACCATGCAAATAATAATAAAGAATTAAAGATGAGATATTCAAACATACATGGAGCGTGACCACAGCATTTGGGTTTTTCTCCACAGCGTATATTCTTAATTTGCGGTCAGTCTCTTCTGCAGCCTGCCAAGAACCACAAAAGAAAGAAAAGGCAGAAATAAAATGGTTTAGGGTTTAGGGTTTAGAGTTTAGGGGACTGTGATACCTATATTGGCAAGAAGATAATAAATAAAATAGCATTCGCCAAACAATAACAGTTACTTGTGCATGGGAAACCTGAAAATAATGGGAACCACTTACGGTTGTTACTTCTGAAGCATTTTCATCTGGAACTCTGTCGATTAATGCTTTAGCCACTGCTCTTTGGTACTGTCATCACGCACCTCAGATATTAAGAAACGGATGGCAAACAGGGTCAACAAAATAGGTAGGAAATCAGAAAACAAACTTATATAACTCAACTCAGGAAGTTTGGTGCATAAAACTATCACACACTATGTACAGAAAAACCATGAGTTCTAGATGGCACAGAAAAAGTATCCAGACAGTGATAAGATTCAAAAATATTTACCAACTAATGAATGTACCAATGACAGAAAAATGCTTTTACCTTCTAAAGGTATTCAGTGCTTTCACATTTCAAAGTATTATTTTAAGTACCATGTCCACCAACATTGTAATGTTCGTGCAAATCTTATGCCGTTGTACCTGGATATATTTAACAGTGTCTTTCTCGAATGTTTCATAAGTTTGAGCCTCCAAATTGTCCATAAGAGGCTGTAAATTTATTACAAAAGTAATTGTAGCTCAGGCAGAGTAAACAGCTTTAAACAGAAGTTGAAAAATGAAAAATCTTTAGAGCTCACCTGCAAGGGTGACTGTAGATAATCTCTGTAGCCAAACTGGACGATGAAGATAGGAAACCAAGAGGAAAAACATCACATGGATAACATTATAGGAAAATGCATTTAATGAAGAGTTGGGTGAAGTCTGTACCTCAAATCTTTCCTGCTCAGGTAGTGGGTCCATCCTCTGATAGAAGTAAGCAATATAATCCAAGTATGGTTTCAAGGGATGTCTCACACCTGAACCAAATATACATATATCAACAAGATGTAACTTATTACAATGCACAACAGATCTCATATATGAAGCAACCGACAAGCTGGTACAGTTCATGTCTAGCTGAAATATAACCCATTGAACAGGTTTTAGAAATTCAAGACAACAAAAGTCGGGCAAAACTTTACTAGCAAGGTATTACCATCGACATGATTATCAGCAGTCGTTCCTGAAGCAGCAGCAGGTACTTTGTGCACTACTTCTCCAGAAAGAATTATCTGTAAATATCCATGAGAAAGAACATATGAATTCAGAAGAGCTGGAGTCCAGTGATATGTTCCCGGGATCTGGAGTAGGTACTTTGTGGCATATTGAAAAAAATTTCTAAAAAACTTACCTATCAAAAAAAGAGAGGGTTGCTGCGTTCCCGTAGAAGAGGAATCCATTGATGACTCATGCTGTTGATGAACAAATGTCTTCTAAATTACGCACCAATTACATTTACAACCAGTTTTAGGCCGTGTTCGAGAAAGTGTTAGGCGGGCCCTAGGCGGTCAGGATCCACTCAGTGCCTAGGCGGCCTAAGTGCCCGCTTAGTCGCCCCTAAGCAGGTATTTAGTCAACATTCGGGCAAGACGAATGGTGACCGCCCAGCGCTTAGGCAGTGCCTAAGCGGACTGGACGGCCACTTTCTCGAACAGAAATTTTAGGTAGTTATCACTCGGATATGCAACTGCAGGTAATAGCTCCTAACCGTGACGATCATAATCAATCAATCAGGAAAATTTGATCTTGAACAAACATTTCGGTAATTACTCGGCTACTACACCGCAATCAATTCAAAAAGAAGAACAAAGAACAGTACCCAGTTCTGGTCTATGAAGGATTAAAAGCAGTACAAGTGATCATGGAACAACTCTTTGTTTCCAGATTTTCAAGCAAACAATTGCGGATCATGGAGCAATTCGCTGAGGGTCCCGAGGGAACAACGATGTTTTCCTTATGTTGTTCAGCCCGCAGAAGAGCATCACCACACGTTCCAATCCAACACCAAATCCACCGTGAGGTGGGGCTCCATACCTGAACAGAAACCGAACAACGTGAAAAACTGTCATCAGTACATGACCCAAGGAATAATATTTGCAATGGAAAACTGGTGATTTTAGCATCAAGATTGGGATTGAAGATTGAAAGTGCACCTGAAGGAATCAATGTATGTTGATATTGTGCCAACATCGATCCCACATTGTTTCGCACGCTCTGTTAGTAACTCTGGAATGTGGACACGCTGAGCTCCAGAGATGATTTCCTCACCTAACAAAAAAACACAATAAGGTTCAAGAATCAGAAGGTCTCAACAATAGAGATACTCATTCCTACTTGGGGAAGGAGTCTTGGCATGCTGCAAATGCTTTACTAACAATAGTCACCTCGCCATATTTACCTCGTATAAAAACATCAAATGAATTGCTGTACAGTTTGTTGTCATGACAAGGCATGGTATAGAATGGTCTAACAGCCAGAGGATAGCGGTGTAGTATATAGAACTCCGTGCCATATCTAAGAAATCAAAATACCAACAATGATATTACATATCTTAGCAAATACAGCGGAAGACAAATGAAATGGGGAAGAAAATCTAATGATTCTATAGTAACAAGCAGCATGGCTAACCCAGAAGGGTTAACCTAGTGGTGGAGACCTCTACTTAAGTCTGTCAAAGCAAGAGGTCGGGGTCAAATCCCACTGGCGTTATGGGCCCTAGTTTGACCCTGTTCCTGTGGGGGGTCGCCTTGTACAACCCCTGTGGCTTAGTCGGGACAGGAATGGATACCACAGGTTACAAAAAAAAACAGCATGGCTTTTTGAACAAGGACAGTACATTCAATCAAAGAATGGGAAGAAAAAATGTGCTTAAGTTGGAAACAGACAGACTTTTCAAGCACAAGTTGGCCAAGCTTTCTTTCTGATTCGGTATTGAGATCTCCATAGGGGTCAATTTCAACACCAGCTTCCTGCAAATTCAATTTATCAAAATAGGATCCTACTAATCATTGCCAAAAGCATGAGCTAGCCATCTGTACATATGACATGAGCTAATAAAAGATAAGTTTTTGACAGTCTTGTAATAAACATTGTCATTAAACGAATGTAAACCAGACGCTTTCTCCTCTGGAATTCGTCAACAGCAATTTATCCTCTCACCTTCAGCATTTGAACACCCTCTTCAAAGGTCAGCTTCAATGTCTCTCTCTTGTACTGCAAAATTGATGTTACAATCAATAGTAGCATCATTTCCAGCACTATTTAATGCTGAAGTATGCTAAGTATCTAAAAATAACATTTCATGTTACAAACATAAAATTGTTCACGACCTTAAGATTCTCAAACGGGTACTGCCGTTTAATGGCTTCAAGCTCTCCCGGGCAGCGCTCATTTAATTTGTCGAAGATACTCACAAATATGCGGTCAACAATATCCATCACCTGCATGAAAACTTATTCAAGAACCCCAAATATAAAACTGAATGTGGTCTAAGCATCTGTCGAGTCAGAGATACCTCCGAGTAGTGCTTCTTAATCTCCATTTCAACGTCAAGACCAGTAAATTCACATAAATGTCTATGCGTATAAGAGTCCTCAGCCCTAAAGACTGGACCAATCTCAAAGACTCGGCCAAAATCTCCACAAATGGCCATTTGTTTGTGTAGCTGAGGTGACTGCGCCAGACATGCAGGAGTTCCCTTGTAGTCCAATCTGAAAACGGATGCGCCACCTTCACTTGATCCAGCTATTAGTTTTGGGGTGTGTATACCGATAAAACCTTCAGAGACCAAGAATTCTCGAAATGCCTGTATGAACACGAAATGACATTAATATGAGTGGAGAAGATTTTGTGTTTTTGAGTTAAAAAATCAAACAATCATGAACTTATGTAACCCATGAAAAAGGGAAACAAAGAAAAAACCTTCAAGTATTTCAGATGACCATGAAACAACATTTGAGAAGTCAATTAACTAGGCCAGAACGGATAAGTCTATGCATAATGACATTTTCAACTTGACACAGTATAGGCATATCAATTCTGAGGTTGTGTAGAAAACAGAATGGAATGGATGTATACTTACGTTTTCAACTTGACATTGAATCCTAAAAATGCCTTGATTAGCTGGAGTTCGTAAGTCAAGAACCCTGTAGTTCAATCGAGTATCCTGATTTACACGTACAAGTTGCTTACCCTCCTGAATCCAAAATCAATCATCAATCCAGGCTTTCAAGTGAAACATCAGAACAATCACAAGCGGAAAACGAAAAAAGTATTCATAGCAGTACCGCCAAAGCCTTATCTATTTCGATCTCACTTCTTGCTGCATCCTCTATATTAATAGGCAGTACAGACAAAGCCCTGTTGACACAGAAAAGCTTCCTCACTTGAATTTCCACCTACAAGTACCAAAAAGAATCAAATGAGCACACAGAAGGATTCAGATAGTGCGAAAGAAGTATGGTAGTATAATTCTCCAGAAGCCTGAAACACCAATTTAGACAGAGTAGGCAAAAACCTGCTGAGTAGCGCCGGTGATAGGTTGTCCGGGCACTGATACAACCCCTTCAATATCAATCATGCTCTCCCGGCTTAATCCAGTGGTGAATCTCAACATCTGCGGGCTGACCAAATCTGTCGCGACTGTCAAAACACATTGCACCGTAAACCCCCGTTCTCTCACTACCAGAAAAGCCATTTTCTTTCCCACAGCACGGATCGTATGCGCCCGCCCACGTATCAACACCGCTTGGTCCTTCAACTGATCATTCAATTCTTTGATCTCCGTCCACGTGCCAACGGGTATTTCTTCCTTTGATTGCAATTCGTTTAACGGGATATCGCCGTAATTCGCCGCCAATGGGTCCTCTTCATCGAGCGTAACAGAGGAAACGGAAGATGCAGCAGAGGCGGCCGCCGCTTCTTGTTTCTTCTTCTGACGCTCCAACTTTGTGAGTTCTTTCTTTGAGACCTTTTTCTCTGAGTCCACTTGGGGTTGCTCCTCCGAAGACATGGTGAAAATTGTCGAAACTTGCCGTTGATATCGAAGCCGACGGGAAGAAGCTAGCGGTTGAGGTTCTCCGTCTGCCGCCTTGTTTTATATGGTTTTAGGCT
Organism: Pinguicula primuliflora; assembly: GCA_025802335.1. NCBI lineage: Eukaryota > Viridiplantae > Streptophyta > Magnoliopsida > Lamiales > Lentibulariaceae > Pinguicula > Pinguicula primuliflora. The sequence continues at coordinate 4,432 of JAOYMZ010044994.1, read as the reverse complement.
CATGGGCTTCGCTCATTGGGATTTTAAGGCATACGGAGAACCCATGAGCCTAAAACCATATAAAATGTAAGCAAAAAACCACTACGATTTTCCCCTGTTCCTGCGTCTTCGAAAACAAACGACACCGCGAGAAACTTTGGCAATCAGAATGCTGCCAAGGGGCAGACCCCCAAACTAACTAGAGCAGGTAAGATTAATTTGCCAGATATTGCAACAGTGTCACGTTTTGTGGTTCTTAATGCAGATGACAAAGAGCTGGGCGGAGAAACTGGTCCCTGATTTTTGTATGTGCAACAAGGGCAAGGATCCGAAAGTAAGAGGAAGAGCGCCAAGCTAGCACTCACAGACTCAGGGGCTAAGACATTGTCGAGACCAGAACCTCAAGCCGAGAATGGACATGGAGGGGAAAACTACTCGGTGGAGCAAGCCAAAGACGGTCAAGTCCAGCCTCAGCGTGGGGAGATTGAAGTTGTGTCATCAAGTGCAGCACTAGGAGCTGCCCTGCCAATTCCCAGCCCTGCTCAGGTGGTATCCGGAGAACTAAGCCTTAACACTGATATCACGCCAGCTTCAATGAAGGACCCCCAGGGGAAGCACTCAAGTGTCAACATCCCACATCCCAACCCGAAGGAGAAGCTCTCCAAGGACACTGGGAAGGAACACCAGATGGACGTGGATCATGGTCCCCCGTGGCCGAAAGGTTTTTATGTAGGGAATAAGGGGCGTGTTCAATATCAAAGCCCAAGCAGTCAGGGTGATCCAGAAGACCTCACCACTGAGGATGAGGACATGGTGACACCTAATGATCCAGGATTCATGGAGAACGTCTCGGCTCCGGACCCCTTGGAAGAGGAGATGCTAGAAACCTGACACCCCTATCCCCGAGCAAAGTGTACATTTATCCAATCTATTTTATGTCGAGTCTCTCTATCTTATCCTGGAACTGCCAAGGTATGGCTAGTTCCACATCTATTGCAACATTGCTCTTTTTTGTTCATGTCTATCAGGTCGAAGTTGTAGCCCTCTTGGAACCCCGGGTCAGCCAAGCATCAGCAGAGCGAGTAATCTCAGCTATAGGATTTCTGAACTCGCATCGTGTTGAAGCAATTGGTTTTGCTGGCGGAATATGGATCCTTTGGAAGAACAAGTTGGACATTGATTGGTAATTTGTACATGCCTCAGTGAAGATGGAAAATGATAAGTCGTTTCTCCTCACGGCTGTCTATGGAAGTCCCCAACCGGCTACAAGAAGGCAGCTATGGATGAAGCTGAAGACATTAGCTGACACCATCACTGCTCCTTGGATCCTTATGGGTGACTTTAACGCAATTACCTGTCCAGAAGAGAAATCAGGTGGTCGCTACTCTAGAGGCTGCACTAAATTCAGAGAGTTTATCACATATGCCGAGTTACAGGACGCAGGTTTTACCGGGTCCTCATTCACTTGGAAATGAGGACATTGCCTTGAACGGTTAGACCGCGTGCTTTACAATCCAGAATTTCATTCTTTGGTGACTAGAGTAGCAATCAGACACTCGGCTCGGATGGCATCCGACCACAGTGCACTCATAACCACCTTGCAACTAACTGGTCAAGAGCCGAACTCAACAAGGCCCTTCAGGTACCAAGCGGCGTGGGAATTACATGACAAGTGGAGAGCGTGGCTCACAGATCACTGGCTAAAGGATGAGAAGGTTGACAGAGCTCTAACCCACATTCAGCACTGCATTGATGACTATCGTTTCAACATTTTCAGGGACTTGAATAAGATGAAAAGACGATTGCTGGGAAGGATTGAAGGAATTCAGAATAGGGACCCCCAACATCGAGATAAGGGATTGTTTAAACTGGAAAGTCGGTTGCGGTCAGAATTGGAACAGATTCTTTCCCAAGAGTTTGAACTAAAGAAACAAAATGGGCAGGTGAGATGGTGTGTGGATGGTGATCGTAACTCAAGACTCTTCCATGCTAAATTCAAAACTCGTCAGAAGAGGATTGTGACTACCAGAATGCAACTAACAGATGGTTCTTGGTCCACTGATCGGGTGGAGATTGCTGCCGAATTTACCAGATTCTTTATAGATCTCTACAAGGAAACTGAACCTACCATAAGGGGATATCCGATCCGAGGACGATTTCCACATATCCATGAAGCGTCCTGGTAGATGCTAACACAGAGCATGGGGGAGGAGGAGGTTCGAAAAGCAGTTTTTGGGATGCACTCAGGCAAAGCTGCAGGCCCGGATGGGTTCGGCCCTAGCTTTTTCCAACATAACTGGGATGAAATCAATCCTTCGCTGATTCGAATGGTACAAGAGGCCTTCATTTCAGGAGTTGTGGACCTGGAGATCAATAAAGGTTCCATAGTCCTACTATCTAAGGTGGATTTTCCGATCAGTCCTGGGGATTTTAGACCGATCACGCTGCTCAATATCTCAGTGAAGATTGTCACCAAAGTACTGGCAAATCGCATGAGTGGACTGATGCCCCATTTGATATCCGAATATCAGGCCAGCTTCATTAGAGGTCGTAACATCGTTGAGAATATTGCCGTGATTCAAGAAGCTCATCATCTCATACTCTCCAGCAAGAAGAAAAGTTGGATGGCGATTAAGATTGATCTGGTGAAAGCTTTTGACCGTATGAAGGGGAATTTATTGCAGAATCTTTGGAGGATGCTGGATTTCCTGCCCTTACTGTGAAACTGATCCTCAGCTTCTTGAGTACAAGTTCTCTATCAATTCTTTGGGATAATGTTGAAGGATCGAGTTTCTCTCCGCAGCGAGGGGTAAGACAAGGCGATCCAATCTCGCCTTACCTATTTGTACTCTGTATGGAGCGGCTTTCTCAAGCAATCAACATGGCGGTGGAAAGAGGATCATGGAAACCACTTACTTTCGGGCGAACCAAGTTCCCACTTTCTCACATGTTGTTTGCGGACGACTTGGTTCTATTCGCAGAGGCCAGTACGCAACAGGCAGAAGTAATACAGGCCCTTTTAAAACAGTTTGCCACACACTCAGGCCAGAAGATTAACTGCCAGAAATCCTGCGTTCTTTTCTCACCAACAGTCAATCAGAATAGCTGGCAGCGGATTAGCGAAACGCTAAATATCCCAGTGGTCCTAGCTTTTGGCAAGCATCTGGGAGCCGAAATTGTACAAGGGAGACAGCGGAGGGGCGGACACTCGAAACTGATACAGAAAGTTAAACGAAAGGTTGGTGGATGGAATGGACAGAATATTTCTCTAGCTGGCCGATTAACACTTTGCCAGACAGTATTAGGAAGCCTCCCGGGCTATCTAATGCAATCCACTATGCTGCTCAAATCAACTGCGGAGGAGATTGATAAACTGCGAAGAAAATTCTTATGGAATAGTGAGGATTCAGGCCGGAAACCAGCACCGCTCCGATGGTCAGAGGTCTGCAAACCGAAGACTCGTGGTGGGCTGGGACTACGACAAATGAGGGATAATAACATAGCCCTCCTTCTAAAGTTGGCATGGGTTCTTGTCTCCTCGTCACCCTCGATCTGGTAGGCGGTTTTCTGAGCAAAATACAACTTCCCTAGCCTAACGGACATCCAGACGCTTCCAAAGAAGTCCGGTTCACATTTGTTTCGCAGTATGCAAAAAATTTGGCCAACACTGTCCGATGGCTTAGCGTGGCAGATTGGCAACGAAAAGAAATGCAAGTTCTGGCTAGACCGATGGTTACCGGATGGCGACCCATTGGTACACCAGGTGAGTTCTCCTATCTCTATGGATGAATTACATGTCTCTGTTTGTTTCTACTCGCTGCCTGCAGGTGGATGGAATTGGAATAGAATGGAGTAACTACTACCACAATCTGTGCTCAATCGCATCAGGAGCATACCTCATCCAGATCAGCACGCAGGAGAGGACACTCTATCATGGAGATACAATCCATCTGGGAAGTTCACGACAGCTTCTGCTTATCAACAAATATGTGGACAAGCTAGAGAACCAGAAGACCCTCTATGGAAATCGATCTGGAAGCTACGGATTCCAGAGCGTCTGAAGTTATTTGCCTGGAAGATGGTCAGAGAATTGTTGTGGACAAATGAACGTCGATGGCGTTGCCATATTGCAGACTCACCGCATTGTCATCTCTGTGGGAAGCCCGAAATACTGCTTCATGTTACGAGAGATTGCTTCCGCAGTGCTAGAGTATGGCGCCTCCTGCCGGGAACCAAAGATCAGGAGTTCTAGAGTGAGGTATGTCCCACAACTTGGTTAAGGACTAACATTTTATCGCAGGCTGTTGTCCAGAGTGTTCCATCGAAGCCGTTTATCCAATAGGTTGGTTGACTTTTAGGGTGATAGAGCTCTGAGGTTTGTTTCATTATCTAGGTTACAGTTGTCGGAATTTCAAACGTCAAAATCAGTATATAGATATATTCTTACCTGATT
>JAOYMZ010044983.1:0-14721 GCA_025802335.1 Pinguicula primuliflora | reverse complement strand
TATAGTATAATTCAGCACTTCTAATATGTCGGGTATAACGCGACCTACGAGTAAAGCGGGAACCTACGTGGTGATTCTAGATACTTTTTTTTTGCAAAGCAGTGATTCCAGATATTGCTTTTGGGCTGGGCTTCAGCCATTGTCCCCTTAGCGACCCATTAAGCTTGACAATAATTATATATTAAATTACATCGGTAATACGTGGTAAACCCGGACACACCATCGGTCACTAAACATTTAACAATAAACAACCCACAACAGTTTTGTTATACCATAATTAAATATTCCGTATAGAATATTCGAAATAAACACAACAATTGTCCCAACCTCGGACAATCGTGGATATCCCGGAAGAGGCATTCGTGTCCCAACTATCATGTAGTTAGCACAACATCTGCTATTCTAATTACGTCTGACGGTAGGATCACGACAATGCGTGGTACGCCCGGATAATTGAAGTCGGTCCATTAACTATTAAACAACACACCCATCGATAAAACCGCAACCCATTGTGGTTATTCCGCAAGCGTTGTTCCGAAAATTATTCTGTAATAAGCACATAATCAATTGTTCTATTCACGTCGGTAATACGCGGTAAGCCCGGACATGCCGTCGGTCCCTGAATATTTAACAACAAACAACCCACCATAACTTTATTATACTATAATTAAATATTCCGTATAGCATATTCGGAACAAACACAACAAGCGTCCCGACCTCGGACAATCGTGGATATTCCGAAAGATGCATTCGTGCTCCAACTATCATGTGGTTTAGCACAACATCCGCTGTTCTAATCACGTATGACGGTAAGATTGCGACGATGCATGGTATGCACGAATTTTTAATTCGAGTGTAGCATACTACGCGACTCGACGTGGTGTGCCCGAATACAATAGCCGGGCCCTAAACCCCACAGGCTAGAACAATTTTGACAAATACGTGACTCGACATGATGTACCCGAATAATTTAGTCGGGCCCTACACCCTAGAGGTTAGAACGATTTCGAACAATTACGCGACTCCATTGGTGTATCCGAATACTTTAGTTGGGCCCTAAACCGTGGAGGCTAGAACAATTTCGACAACTACGTGACTAGACGTGATATACCTGAATACTTTAGTCGGTCCATAAACCGTGGAGGCTAAAACAATTTCAACAACTACGCGACTAGACATGGTATACCCGAATACTTTAGTCGGGTCCTACAACCTAGAGGCTAGAACAATTTCGGCAATTACGCGACTCCATGTGGTGTACCCGAATACTCTAGTCAGGCCCTAAACCGTGGAGGCTAGAACAATTTCGACAACTACGCGACTAGACGTGGTATACCCGAATACTTTAGTCAGGCCCTACACCCTAGAGGCTAGAACAATTTCGACAATTACGCGACTCTATGGACTCCATTCTTTACATGTAATTGCACTATGTACGAATACAATAATTCATACAATTGAGTCTTTACTCCTACTAGGAATACAATGAAATCTCTTTGTTCACAATAATTGACTTGTATGAGAATACAATTGACTTGTACGAGAATAAGTGATTTTGACACACATATCATTATACTATCCTCGAACACAATTTACTTTTATATTAGTCAATATATATTAATTATTAGAATATTTTTATTTTAAAAGTTAATCTGTTAATCCGAATAGTGTCGAGGTTATTACGACGGCTATCGGGAATATCGCGACTAAATGTGGTTAACTCGGTTACAGCATTCGAGCCCTAAAACCACAGCAATTCTTTTCGTAGACTGTGTGTGAGCATGCGCGTGAGCGTGCACGTGCGTGTGAGCGTATAGTCTTTTCATGATCAGGGCGAAGTGGCTTCCCGATGGAGTGATTCGTTCGTTTCCCGATAGAGGGATTCGTTCGTTTCCCGACAGAGGGATTCGTTCGTTTCTCAATGGTGCAGAGTAGCTTATAATTGAGTTAATTTCATTATGTATTTTGTTCAAATTTTGTTGAGTTCGCAAATCTTACTAAGGTATTCGTTCTTGACGCATTTTTTTATAATCCTATGGGTATCTAAGTTCTTCGGGCCTGACTAGTCCCAATAGGTACATCAAACCACATCAAACGCCCTGAAGTGTACATTGTTACAATTCTAAGCATCCTTCAAAAATCGATAAAGCATACAGTTCCCGATAATATAACAGTGTATTATTATGCATGAGTTCCATGAGATTTGTGATGCCCATCATGTGCAATTCGATGTTCTTGCACATGTAGATCCCGCAACCTCCGCTATATATAAACCAATGAACAAACCGTTAACGAATTAAAACAATAATTGAACTTACCCAACATATGAATTACTGAAATAAACTTATTACCCTATATTCACACCAGGTCGAATCTCATTAAAAAGGGAACCTCAAGGACGGGAGTATTTCCATACGTCTTCTACGAGTAGCTCACCCCACATGGCACTTTCTTTGAAAGGTTTCGGAATCTCCGAGATCGGTGTGCATAATGGACGCAACGACTTTTGGAACTTTTTGTCTGAATAAGCCGTCGGCTGATTGTCAATAACGGTGATGCGACCTCTATCCAAGTGCAAGACAGCCACCACCCAATGTGTCCTATCGACAAGCCAAGGCATGCGGGAGTCGTCTTCTAAAAACCCCCAGACCCAGACGTCTTGATCAATTCCACCAATTTAGTGATTCGCTCATCCATACAGTTAGGCACGTCCTCAATATCTTTCATATATGGCGTCCCACTCTCTTCCCTCGAAGGTTTCAGGATCGGATAAAGAACACCCTGGGAGAGGAATCGAAAAAACAACTGTTAGGTTAGGAACGTGCATCGTTCGTGCATGGCTCCATATACACAGAGTGGGTTCATCCCAACAGGCATGTATACGGGGCCGCGCAATCATGTTTAGGGTGGGTGAATCACGACAGGCATTATTTATCCGGAATATTGCATACGGAAATTCTGCATGGTCCCGTAAATACAAGGTGGGTGAATCACGACAGGCTTGTATACGGGGATGCAAATCATGGTTAGGGTGGGTGAATCACGACAGGCATGATTTACCCGGAATAATACATACGGAAATTCTGTATGGCCTCGTATATGCAGGGTGGGTGAATCACGATAGGCGTGATTTACCCAGAATAATGCATACAGGAATTCTGCATGGCCCCGTATATTCAGGGTGGGTGAATCACGACAGGCGTGATGATGAGAATTATAAATGTTACTGTTTGAGCCTGTATACGGAGATGCACGTAAACGTCACCTCAGATTGAGGCATGTGGTTCCTTGCCTTTTATTGTGGAAAGTATCAATAATTTGTTCCTAGCTCCTCATCGTCGGACAGCAACTCCAGTTCAGGCACCTGGGAAACCTCATCGTGCTTCCATCACCTATACGATTGCCACACATTGGGGAAAGCTTGGTAATTGCCTCCAATGCCCAAATCTGTTTCAATGGAATACACATACTTCTTAGTTACATCTTCATGTTAGACTCTATATACGAAAACATCAATAAATGATAAACGAATCACATGAAAGCAAATTGGAAACCTGTCAGCGTGTAGGTCTCTTTTTGTCATCGTTCACGGTACTTTGAGTACTTGACCCTAAGGTCTTTAAGACCGATGCTATGGATAATCTCCACGTAAGCTTTATTGCCCCGTGGATAGGCATTAAACATGGAGAGATCATTTACCATTCTCACAGCAAGTTCATCAACTTTTTTCTTTGAATCACCTGCTAGGATCACACCCTCTAGCAGGTATAACATTGATAGCTTGACCATTTCCACAGACAATTGCCGCTCGGCAGCCTGATCAGTCGCATTGCTGTGATGCTTCTCCTGCGTCTTCTTCATTTTCTGCATCTGGACCTTGTCCTCAGACAAATGACGCTCGATGTCCTCAGACAATTGCCGCTTGGCAGCCTCATCAATCGCATTGTTGTGCTTCTTCTTCTTCTTCTTACTGTCCTCAGCCAATTGCATCTCGGCAGCCGCATCAGACTTCTTCCCCTTTTTCTTCTTCGTCTGAGCCCTATCCTCAGACAATTGCATCTCATCGTTATCCTCTTTTTTGGTCAATTATATCCACTTATTCTTGAGGTCTTTAAACATGAGGTGCGTGAATCCTTTGTAGTACTCATCTCTTATCCAATTATCACGCGCTGAATGATTCGGATATGGCTTTTTCGAGCATTTCAACCCTGTCACCATTGCAAACTCATGGATACCAAAATGGATTGGTTTCCTATTTATCAAAAACCGTAGCCCCATCCGCTTTTGTGTATCGATCCATCTTAGCATTAAGAAATGGGCAAGTTGCCTGGAGAACATAGTCCGTTGTGACGTCCAAGAATCGTCCAAGTCCAGTAAATGCCCGAAACAACTTCTTCTAATTTGGGCGAGCTCCCGTTTTGTCAAACTCTCCTTTATCTCCCCTATAACCTGTAGGGACTGGTGCACCGTCACCTTCACTGGGAACTCCACATGTGCGTTATCATAGACCTCTGATGATAGGTATGTCGGAATGCTGAACAGTTCAGGTGCATCAGCGCGTATGGGCACCTGTGTATAAGTTCCACACAATCAAACAAAATCTCCAAAAGAATTGATCAAACAAAACTGCAGATTGGTAATATGGGGTCCGTTTGAAACCCGACTAATGGAGTCGTGTAATTATGTCGCAATGTACAAATTTCATTCAAAATGCCTACCGTAAGATTCCGAGATGGAAAATGACTTGCAATATGTCCACCGGAGTCATCTCCCACCATCAAATCCACATTTTTTTAACGTTTCCTTGCCGTCCGTAGTACTATTTCCCACCCGCGGCATTTCAGCAAGTTTTCTTAAAATTGTTGCTGCTCTTCCTTCCCGCGAAGAGTAATTCGTGTGCGTATTTGAGGCATTCTCGCCGAATATTTGATCATCAAAAATTTGGACGTGTTTTTTGTGTGCGTGTTCGACGATTTCCCATCGTATTGAAGGTGATTCAAGTCGAGATTTTTGCGTTTTCAATAATGTTGGGGAGATAAAAAGTCTTCTGACTATTTGACTAGATTAGAAAGTATTGAGACAGTTTAGTATTTTATTTCTTTTTTTTTTATTTTTAATGTATTTTAAGTAAATAATAATAATAATAAATTAAAAATGAAATTAGAATTTACATTTTAAAATAGAATTTTGACGATTATAAATTATTCAAAAATATTTGGAGTTTGAGTATTTAAATTTGGACATTGAAGACAAAGACAGAGCCCTAATTCCCTTTTGGAATAAAAGTACATTTCCATTTTGCGACCTGAGTTTCTCTATATATCTCCTCTCGACTCACCGCAGGTCACTTCCATACAAGAAATCCAGTTTAACGGCCGGCGTTCGGGGTATGCATCCATCATTTCGATACGTTCAGGTGAATTTCATGATTGGTTGTTTAATTCTTCATCGACGGATCGACGGCGTCTAGGATTTGACGCGGCAGCGTTTTTGCTTTGTAATATATTAATGTTCTAAATTGGAGGTCGAATCAGATGAATTTGGTTTGGGCGCTTGGCTGATTTCTGTCGATCTGCTGTCCCCGATCGCATTTTACTTTTCCTGCAGGGTGATTTGCTGGTTTTGTTGTGAGAGTTGAATTTCGTGATCTCATACTATTGAGGATTTTCTTGCATGCATCGGAACGTTGATTTTTGGATTATATACCTTGCTTTTGTGTTGGATTTTGGCTGTTGATCTTTCCGTTACCTTGCCGGAACACTAGTACCAGCATAAGTGTTTTCCTTTGGTCCATTTTTTCATGGTTTGTTTTGGTTCATTTTTTTTTATTTTGTATAAGCATACAGTTCTCAGTTAAGTTACATGATCTGTGCGTGATTTTATACTGGTGAGGTTTAATGCAGTTTAACAGATGATGAGGGAAACCGATTTGGTACTTTTCGCATGGGGAGATTAAAACTTTTTTTTTTCTATTATCATATGCTACTTTATTGTAATAATGAAACACATATGAATATAGATGGAAGAAAGTGGAATTAGATTATTTGATTGTTAATTGAAGCGATAAAGAGAAAAGTATGATCAGTTTTACAAGCTTGATTCTTCTCATGTCTGTATGTTTGGTGTTTCCATGGTTGAAATTTGTTTCCTACTTTATCTTCATTATAGTGAATCAGTAGCCATTTGTGAAACTGCTTGCACCGTATCCTGAAATCTATTTTTTGTAATTACTATTTATCTTGTGATATGTTAATCCCTGAGTAGATTAATGATCCTAGATGTTAGTTGCGCTTTTGTTTTTTAATTACTAACATTACATTTGCCCTCACTGTGCAGGTTAGAACCTAAATTGATAAGATGCTTGAGGCAAGGTCTAAGACCAAAGACAAAAAGATTGTCAAGGAACCTGCAAAGGGAACCTTCTGGATATAATCCTCTTCTTGGAGCATTTCAGACATTTGAGGCAGCAGCTGGGCTGTCTCAGAGTACAACGGGTGAATAGCCGCTTTCAAAATATTGATGAGACAGATGATCATAGTAATACATCTGGTACAGGAATTGAGTATGACTCTGTTTCCAATAATGGCAGCTGGTCCGGTGAGTCGGAAGACCTCAAAGAAAAAGCATCTAAATCCCCTCGGCGTCCTGAGTCCATACCGGGAGCTGACAATGACAGAAGAGAGAAGATACGCCAGAAGAATGAGAAGAAACATCAAAGGCAAAAGGAGAAACGAGCTCAGGAATTGCATGAACGTTGCAGTGGCTATCTCATGTCACGGAAGCTAGAATCATTGACTCGACAGCTTGTATCTATGGGCCTTGCTCAAGAAAGGGCCATGATGGCACTTATTCTGAATGAAGGCAGGGTAGAGGAATCCGTGTCATGGTTCTTTGAAGGTGGCGAAGATAACCAGCAGACACAACAAAATTTTGGTGTTCATGGTAATTTGAAATTTGACATATCAGCAGAAGTTACTCGTATCAAAGAAATAGAGATGAGATATCAGGCTTCTACACAGGAGGTCGAAAGAGCTGTAGTATCCTGTGAGGGTGATTTATAAAAGGCAGAAGAAATACTGAAGGCGCAGAAGGACAAGCCTGAAGGTACTGTTGATCCTCTTATTCTAAACCCGGGGAAGGTTCCAAGTTCAAGTAATCAGAATCCCTTAGCAACACAATCGAAATCTGCTTCATCATATGCCATGCACCCGCAAATTGATGATAAAGATTTTAATTATACCAAGATTCCACCACGGGTGGGGTTTTCAATAGATCCTGGTGCTAAAAGTGTGCAAATGTTGAAGAAAATCACTCCACAATCGGATTGGGGAAAACAACAACAGGCTGCCATGCTGGCAGAAAGAAAATTGTCAAGTTCAGCATCCATTCCTTCCGTTACCTTTTCATTACCATCACCGATGCAGGTTGCGCCTTCCCTGCCCATAAGTGATTCTGGCTATACCCCAGTTGATAATGATTTGAAGAATCTGAAACTGGGATCACTGAAAGATCCGGTTATCATGGAGCGGAGACCACAATATCCTATTTGTTGGCAGAATTCCAGTTCAACACTTAGCTCATCTCTTCCGATTGCTGCTTTGGGGCGATATGCTAATCCTGTAGACACAATGGAGCCCCATGGTCCTGTCCAAACAGTTGCTGCACCTAGAAGCCTTGTGCACAGTGGTGTGAGTTCAATGCCATTGGGCAATCAAATTCCGTACCAATACCAGACGGAATTTGATTGCCCAGCAGTAGCAGTACCTGGGATTCCCTGGGCGCCACCTCTCAGGCCAATAGAGGTTGGAGCAGGGTCACAGAATCTCCATTGCATCCCGCTACTTCTCTGGGGCTCTTCTCCGGGTTTGGTTCATCGAATTGGAGTGCGGATGGCTCATGCGATTATACCAACATAGACTGGACTTTGAATTGCGGGACATCGTCAGTGTTTAGTGTGCTGCATTCTGGTACGAGCCACCCGAGGCAAGACAATCCTCATGGGAATGGTTCTCTTGCCTGTGGAAGTTCTGGTAGGTTCCCAGTTCGGTCCCCTGGGAGCGAAGGACTTATTTCCGGCATCGATTCACAAGATTCAGCCACTAGTACTTCACGGGAGTGGACTTCTCCATTTGAAGAGAATGATCTGTTCAGTGTATCTAGGCAGTTGGTTTCTTTCCCTTTTCAAGATGAATGGTGAAAAGACTGAATTTTGAATACAAGGAATCTATAATGAATGAAAAGAAATGCCATAGACGTGCGTTTATGTTATGATCCTTCTTGATCGTTATTGAAACGCCAACTTCATGAAGAATGCATGACCCAATGTGCCTGCCAAAGTTTGCTTTCCTGATGAATAAACGTGAAGGATTCATGACATTGCCTACAAGGTAACCACAAAGGAGCAATGTACATTTAGCAGTGCATATTAATTAAGGATTTGTAAGTCATTATTGAATTTTGATTGAATTGAGAATGATCGACTGTGCTGCATTTTTAGAGAATCTTTGTACAGAAAAAAAAAACTTGTACTGTAACTAACCATGGTACCACATTCTCCTCATTTCTTGTTAGATCATGATACAACATTGGCTTATTTTTTTCTTACAGCAAACACGGAAGAAGATTAATCAACAGACTGTGAACTCTCTGTTGTGGAGAAGCTAGCTGCACTACCCGAGAGTGGCTCCGTGTACCAATGATCCGGTTGTCGGGTGATGAAGTTGGCTTCTGCAGTCAGTAAGCAAGTACAATTACACAGAAGCAGCAGTACAAGAAATCATAACAGCTGATGTTTGTATAATGTAATTGGGAGTCTAGTTTCGAAAGGACGGATGCAATGGCCATCTGTTTGAGAGTATATAATGCAATGAATCATTGATGCAGTTGCAGGGATATTGTAGAACAAGACTTGACTTCTTTAATATGACACAAAAAGAAGATGCAACTCTGCATGAGCATATCAAATTCAGGTAGCTCAACTGGTGAGCTGGGTAACTTCCGGATTAGATACCTTTGCATATCCAAACAAAAAAACTCCGCATGAGCAAGATGCTATTTACAGTGCACCAGGAAGCACAGTTTCATCTTCATACCAGTAAACCAAGGTATAGAGTTCACCTCCTATGGTAGTAGCTCAGATTTTGTAAAAAAACACATCAAGTTGATGGGATTCTGCTTTAAGCTATAGTGGGCATATTAGTGTTCTATTCTGCTGATGATGTGATTAGACCAATGGCTTTTACCTGATACGAAAACATCCTCGTACTCGTCCTCATCGTAGATGAATTGAGGTGGGGTTGGGGATCCCACACATACAATCGTGCTTCCACTGCAAAATAATAACACGGAGAATCAGTCATTTACCAAAAAGAAATCGTCGTTCATGTCCCAATCATTCTTTGGATCCATTTTCAGGACAAGTATTAATGGGGAGCTGAGAATTCATGTCATTTCATGGTTACCAATAGATACAGATGTATAAGTCTACAACAATATATAGACAAAAGCGATAATCCAGTAATTCACGAACCAGCTGCAGGAGTTAAATTGAACGCTATGAGTTTTTTTTTTTTTTTTTTTTGTGATAGGTAATGTCGCTGAAGAAATTTGAACCCGTGACCTGTAAGTGCAATTGTCACTTCCATAAAACCCTCTTTGACTTGAACGCTATGAGTTCATTGACAGCATCAATGGAAAGTTTTTATCTCATTTCAGATGGTAAGAGGGTGATGGAAATATACCTCCCAGACATAAATACGGCCTTGTACTGTCCTCGACCGGCTGCAGAAATACGCTGTTTTAATCTTTTCAATGATGGAAGGACTTCAAAAGCAGGAGTTTCTGTACGAGTTCCAAACATTTTAATATCAGTACAATGCTCTTTTAATTATTCTGTTGCTATGTCGATAACTGAAATGTTCTTTCAAGGCAAATAGGGCTGCTAGAAGAAAATGTTGCTTGTTCTTGAAGCTGAAGTAGATAAAAAGGAGGTAAAAGATGAAGGCAGTGCAATGCTCGGATTCGTACCAAGATCATTTATGCAAATGTCTTGAGTTATCCCATTACTCGAAATTCTCTCCAGCAAAGCAGAAGGATCGATGTTGCTTGTTTGATCTAATCGAAAGCACTGAGAAATCAAGGCATCATGATAAGATATGACATCATATATGTTAGAAAACAGATCCTCTCTGGGCTGGTACTCTCATTAAAACCCCGAGCCCAAAGTGATAGATTGTAACACCACATTCCTATTTAAGTTGTTTGATGTTCATGTATGAAATCCGTGTGTGACATTCCAACAATATAATCTAGGTTAACGTAATGATCAACACCACCTTGTAAACTTCAGCAGTAGGGCACGCCTCTTGTGGTTTTACCAGAACCATTGGAAGGTCTGCCGGTATAGGTGGATGAATATCTTCAACTATCTCTCCCCTGCCTGTGCAATATGCAGCTCCATGGGAGAAAAAGAATGGACAATCCGAACCAATCTCACCAGACCACTCCTGGAGTTCCTTTTCAGAGGCAACGCGTCCGCTAAACTGATTCGCAGCCCACAAAGCAGTAGCAGCATTACTACTGCCGCCGCCAAGACCAGCCCCTGTAGGCACATTCTTATCAAGATGCACCTAACATATATCGCCAGATATCATGCTCAGACTGGGTACAATATTTCCTCAAGAGGATATGTAGATGGTATATAGTAAAAAGATTTACCGAAAAATAGTTGTCAATCCCTGTCTTTCTCCTAAAGAGATTAAGAGCCTTAATAATCTGCGGAAAGAAGTTGATATTTAGTTCCCCTGCAAAATCATCTCAAGGGAGGAAAAAACAATGTTCCTCTTGTACCAAGTTTCTCTTATCAAGAGGAACTCCAGTTGCGTTAGAAGATAAACTATCTGTTGACTTCGATGGAGACAAAGAGAACTTCAATTTATCTCCAAGACTGATCACCTGATGAAAAGCAATGCAACACATTGATACGAGGAAAAGGAGTGAAGAGAAAATATTTCCGAGAACATGTATCAGTAAAATGAGGATACTAACGTGAAATAGCGATGCCAAATCATGATATCCATCAGCTCTTTTTCCAGTTATTCTCAAGAAAACATTCACCTGCAACCAAAACACCCAAGCAAATGAAACTTCCATCTTTAATCATAACAGACAGAAAGAGTGCAATAAGCTCGCTTACCTTGCAAGGGGAAAATAGTGTCAGTCTTGAGATTCCAGATTCCTGGTCCACTTCATCAGCTAACTTGTTGGATTTTTCCTTAACATCATATACTGCCTAATTAATACAATCCAAGACATCATAAAAGTTCGAATCTTCAGACAAAATGAAGTTACTAGTCCATTTCAGCAGCTAAATTGTTCAATATTTACAACGAAATGTCAGAAAACATCTGATGGTAATCGCCCACAAGCAGGCAGAAATTGACTATCCAGGTAAAATGAAGAATCTCAAATGTTAATCATGAGCGGAGAATACACATCAAAGAAATCCAATTACCTCTGCTCTGACCACCATAGTTCTCGAAAACCGACAGTTCTTGTCAATAAACGAGGACCCATTTGGTTTAAACGATGAAGGCAAGCGAAAATTTCCATTTTTATAAGATCTGACATGGCTTTTTCCATGTGAGGATGCGTGGAGCTGGTGGCCGCAGAGGAAATGTGCAGTGGCCATCGAAGAACAGAGACAATCCCCAGATACAGTTCTGTAAATTGCGGGCAGGACTAATACAGGAAGTCAGGTGCATCAAATTTGAAGGCGGGTAATACCAGCTTACTCAATCAGTTGAAAGTCAATGGAGGCTGCTCTCGATGACCAACAAATTCTAGTGCTGTTTTTTTTATCCGGGCGAAGCCATGTGAAGGAAAGAGGAAACTTCAGTGTGCACCTCGTGCGTCGATATTATTATATATATAATGAGAGGATAAAATTTCATTCCATTTTCTTCCCCAGAAACGTTACCAAATCCGCGTCGCGCCAGAAAAAGTGACGGCTTCCTACTGTATTCATCAGAACCCCAAATCACTATTATTTACCCAAGAACCACAATATTGACCTGTAATTTTTCACTTTTCCGAGCTATCAAGGTTCAATATGTTTTGCTTTGACACGTTCTCATGGCAGTAACGATTTTTGCCGGTGCAAAGAGCCACATTCCAAATATCCATTTAGATCAATAGTTTCAATAGAAACAGCTTGCAGAAAGAGTTGTATACATGAATGGGTGATACGGGAGTCAACTCAAATCTGGCACCAAATATTGCTGGAAAAGAATCTGCAAAATCTCTTTTGTAACACAACCAGCTACTATATGTTATATTAGATCATAGCAACACTTGGGAAAGTGTATCATACTCCAGTCGGTCAAATTCATCCTCCTTCATCAGTTTGTTAAAGCTCGAAAGCTCTTTACGAATGTCATCAATCGCAGGGTGCGAGAGGTCACCAACAAGAAATACGTGTACCTGATTCTTCAGCTCAATCCAGCTACATCCTGGCTCCTTGCTGATGCCCCTGGCGTTCATTATTCTTCTCACTCGTTCAACATTGTCCAATCTTCCCAGGGCCGAATATATGCCTGATAGCAGAACATAAGCAGATGATTCTTGTGAGCCCAACTCCATCAACTTTTCACCAGCATAAGCACCTAAATCGTAGCTATGATGGTTGCGGCAAGCGCTCAGCAAAATACGCCACAAGCAGAGACCATGGTCAGTAGCCGATAATTCAATAAATTCTTTGGCTTCTTGGAGCCTCCCAGCACGGCTTAATAGATCAACCATACAGGCATAATGCTCAACGCCTGGAACTATTCCAAAATCCTTGGACATTAATTCAAAATACTCCTGACCTTTATCCACCAATCCCATGTGGCTACAGGCAGAAAGAATGTTTACAAAGGTCACGGTGTCTGGTTTTGCACCCTCCAATAGCATCTCTTGGAAAAGTGAAAGAGCTTGAATTCCTAGACCATTTTGAGAAAGACCAGAAATCATTGCATTCCATGACACCACATCTCTTGCAGGCATTCTCCTGAAGACAGCATGCCCATCATCAAAGCCTCCACACTTGGCATACATAGTCGCGAGAGCGCTTCCTATTGGAACTTCAAGACTAAACCCATTCTTAACCACATGCGCATGCATCTGTTTACCTTGCTCCAAAGCCGAAAGGCTGGAACAGGCTTTCAATACGCTAGCCATGGTTAGCTCGTTGGGAGCAATCGCTGCCATTTGCATTCTACAATAAAAATTAAAAGCACTCTCGCTGTCTCCATTTTGTACATATGCTCCAATCATGGATGTCCATAACACGAGATCAGGCTCGTGCATACGGTCAAACCCCTTTTCCGCGTCAACAATCGAGCCACATTTAGCATACATATCTATCAAAGCTGTCATAATATAAATCTGAGACTCGAAACCCATTTTTACAAGATACGCATGCACCTGCTTTCCCACCTGAATTTCTTCAACATCACTTGAGGCATTAAGCACCCCAACAAGGGTGTATTTACTCGGTTTGATGTCAGTAAAATGCATCTCCTTGAACAATACCAGCGCCTTCTCACCATCCCCACTCTGGGCATACCCAGTAATCATAGCAGACCAAGTGATGGAATTCTTCATTGTGGAGAGCTCATATATTTTAATAGCATCGGAAAGTACCCCACATTTGGCATACATTGTAACGACAGCGTTCCCCACTGACACAAAGTTGAGAAGCCCATTCTTAAAAGCAGAACAGTGAATTTGCATCCCCTTACGAACATACTTTGGCGATTTAAAGGCACTGAGAATACTGGTGAACACAAACTCATTTGATTCTTCATCCCCTTGAGATACCATCAGATTAAAAATACCCAAAGCCTCATCGGCCATCCCTTGCGAAGCGTAACCTGAGATCATGGTAGACCAAGTGATCGTATTTCTAACCGGCATTTCATCGAACACCTTACGACCCTCATCCACAATCCCCAACTTACAGTAAACATTCAGAGCAGAACTGTAAACAAACACATCATAAGGGTCAATCAATTTCAGAACAAGACAATGAGCCTGGTGCACCATAAATACGTCCTCCAAAACAGCCGCAGCAGAAAAAATACCAACGAAAGTGCGAGAATCTGGGAGGCTATGATACTGAAGCATTTCCTTGAACATTCGAATAGCCGAAACTGAGTAATGGTTGATCCCCGACTGAGAGTAACCATTGATGAAGATGTTCCACCAAGCGGCATCGACTTTGCAGGGGATTTCCGCAAGCAAAGCACGAGCATCGAAGAAGAGTTGACATTTGGCATAGAAGTTGAGAAGAGTTGAAGAAAGCAGTTCGCAGGACGGGAAGAAATCGGTTTTGAGGAGGTGAGCATGGAGGGATTTGCCACCGAGACTGCTTCTCCGATCGGTGAAGTGACGGAGCGTCGTGACTAGGTTTCTTGACTGTAGCGGCAAGCAAGTCATAGACTTGTTGGCGAATTACTTACGTAACATGTTGGCCATATTACTTTGGTATTTTAAAAAAATTTAAGATGTGGTGAATAATTTTTAGAAGAAAAAAGCTTTTCCTTAATATTTTTACTCGAGAAAATGCTAGGCGGATCCTGAGTGGTAGGACCCGTTCAGCGCCTAAACGGCCTAATCAACTGCCTAAGCGAACTTTTAAACGGCCTAATCAACTGCCTAAGCGAACTTTTAAACGGCCTA
>JAOYMZ010044972.1:0-14724 GCA_025802335.1 Pinguicula primuliflora | reverse complement strand
GAAGCCAATGAAGCTTGGAATGAAAGTTCAAGTAGCTTGGAACCATGGTAGTTGAAGTCTTGCGAAGACTTGGAAAGATTTGAGCATTAGCGGTTTTCCCTATATATCTTCTAGGTTTTTTTCTGTGTCTCCTTTGTATCATTGTGCTTATAGTAGATTGATTCTCCTCTTCTCCCGTGGACGTAGGCTTTCTGGCCGAACCACATTAAATCTTGTGTTGTTGCCTTATTCATTTATTTTTTCGCTTTCACGTTAATCTCTGAATTTTCCAACAGGATGAAGTACCGTCGATTGAAGACTACATCAAAATTCTAACATGACATTGGCTACAAACAAGAGGGAAATTAAGTTCTTCAAAAAAACATGGCAGAATGGATTAGAAGACCAAATGAACTGCTCTCACAAATGTAGCATATTTGGTTCATTTACACCTTATGATGAGGTTGGATCCTTAAACATAGATTAAGATCCAACAATCTGTATTTGACTGCTTGTAAATATTTTTACTAGAATGAAACCTTTTTCTTACAAAAAAAAACCTAAGCAAAAATTCTATTTTGAAATGTAACCTCCTATTTTATTTTTGATATACTTTAATTGTTCTTTTACTTAGAAGGTATTAAAAGAAAAGGAAAAAAAAGAAATAAAATACTAAAAACCATCTTAACACCTTCTAATCAAATAAATATCCGGAAGACCTTTTCACTTACTCATCTTCGTCGAAAGAAAAACCTCTCCAAAAATTAAAAAAACTATAACCCTTCAACCGAAAACCTCGACTGGAATCCTTCAACATGTCGCTCGAAAAATCCTCAGACACGCACTGGACTTGGATCAAACAATTACCGATATCGTAAATGAAATTCTTCCAACGAAGACACGACAGGCCCAACCTGCTTCACCGCTGCAGACGAGAAGAATGATGAACGACCCGTCAGAGTCTCAGGCAGCAAGAATGATGTCGAATCGGAAATGTTGCAGGCTCAGTATTTGAGTGGGGGCGATGACTCAATTGGACACAATGCAGGGTGTTCCCCATCATGAAATCTCCTGGTACGTTGTAGGTTGTTCGTTGCAATTTGTGTTAAGATAAACCACTTACCCAACTCTGGCGCGTTGAGAACGACTCCCTTCTCTTGAATTTGAAATTTTATTTGATTGTTGTCTACGTTTTAATTTTTATACACAAGTGCAAATACTGACTTATGCACGTCAACTGGTAAGCTTTCCCATATATCTACCAGCGGAGGTATAGATAGAGCACACACGGAGTTCCCTATTAAGGTGACGGTGCGCCAGTCATTGCGGATTGATTATAGGGGAGATAAAGGAGCAACTGAGTAAACAAGAACTTGATCAAATCCGAAGCACCTGTTTGGGCCATCTCCTTGATTTGGATAGCTCTTGGACGTCCCAAAGGAAAACATCCTTCGGTGAGTGATAATCATATACGAGACATGTACTTTCCAGAAAGTGATATGAACGTCACCTTTCAAAAACATAAAAACTTGTGAGAAATGATGATGGAGGAGGAGGAGGACCAAAATGTCTACTGAGGATACCGAAGAGTAACTCTCTGAGGATAAGATTAAGATTTTCCTTTTATATCTGCTAGAGGGTGTGATCCCAGCAGGTGATTATAAGAAAAATATCAATGGCATTGCTCTGAGCATTATCAATGATATGACAACGTTCAGCATCTATCCATGAGGCAGTAAGTCTTAAGCAGAGATAATAAAGAGTGTGGTACAAAAAACTCTCCATACAAAGTACCTAGAACGAATCGTTAAAGAGAAGGATGGGAAAAAACTCCAAACAATCGATAAAGAGACCTACACCCTGACAGGTTTCCAGTTTGCTTTACATGTAAGTGGTTTTCATTAATGTAGGTTCTCATGTGTATGATTATTAGCGTGAATATTTACCTAAGATGTATATACGCTACCTTTAAACAGATTTGGGCATTAGAGGAAATTTCTAAGCTCTGGGGGTTGTGTGGTCAGCGTGTTGATGGAAGGACGATGAGGTTTCCTAGATGCCTGAACTGGAAGTGCTGTTATGTGATGGCCAGTCAGGAACAAATCATTGATATTTTCCGCAGGGAGAAGAGGGTAAGGAATCTTATTGATGTTTTCCGATAGCCCATTCGGGATTCTCGACTAATGCAGACCGGTACATCATGTATGTTGGGATGCACTTGGTCTGCGTGTATACATTGCCTTGCGCAATGCTCGTGTACAGGATCCGACAAGTCATTCAGGATTCTTGACTATACGTGGATGTACACGATGCACAGTTTAATACATGATTTCGATTTTCTTGCACATGGCGTTCTTTATCCTATCTTGATACCTTCGAGGGAAGAGAGTGTGCTGCAATATATGAAGGATATTGACTACGTGACAGATGTTGAAGATCATCGGATAACTGCATTGCTGGAATTATTCGGTGATGGGGTGTATATTGCTGATGACTCCAACGGAGAGTACAACGATACTCCCCTTCGAATATATGTAGATGACCGATCCAATGGGACTTGTCACAGTGACTTGCTAGTACCCCAAAATTCTCTTACTCATCATTATCAACAGCCTGGTCAGACTGTTATCGGGAATGCATCGCCTGATTTTTAGGATGAGCACAATCAGGAGTTGTATAAGATCAAGAAGACATAAGAAAAATTCGTCAATGATGTGATTGAAGAAGGCAATAGTATTTTTTGCTCATTTTGATCAAATTAAATCAAGGGTGGAAAAAACGAGTGAAATGCTGCATTTTGTGAATTGTGAGTTGAGGATCAAGGGGTAGTGGTCTGAGCTCTTTCTGTCAATAGCTATTTGGGATACGTTCGGCCATATTGTCAGCCACTGGTTAGAGACTAGAATTCTATCGATACGGCTAGAGCATAACCCTCCAGGATGATAATAAGTATGCTTTCTCAGCTGTAATGGAAGGTCCACCAGTCCAATTTCCTCTAGGAAGTCATTAAACTCAGCTATTTCACTCATCAAAGGATTAGAGGAACCTTTCTTTTCATCCAGATTTCATATGGCATTAAAGTCACCAGATAGGAACCAAGCTGCCTGTGGATCCAGCCTGATTCTCTGCAAGATATTGCTCCATAATCTCATTTTCCCTGCAATTAGACACGGTGAATAGATATTCAATACTTTTACTTGCACCGGACCTTGAGGCCCATTCCATTCACCAGAAATCTCTACTATGTTGCAAGATTTCCAGCATCCTGTCATCTTAAAGCAGTCTGCTCTCCAAGTACACAGCAGTCCTCCAGACAACCCCACAGAAGGTTGATATACGAACTCAAAATTAGGATGTTTCCAGATCAATTCACATGATTTCCTTGCAATCCCATTTTGTTTAGTTTCCTGCAAACTGATGAACTGAATGTCAAATTGAGTCATAGTTTCTGCGAGGTCTTTCTTTTTGCGTACAGTACCCAAGCCTGTAGTGTTTTGACTGAGTATATGCATTAAAAACTTTTGATCATCAGATATTGAACACCGCAGAAATCAGCTTCTGTTCTCCTCCACTTCTCTTGCTTCCATATTGAGTAGGGCTTGTATATGATGTTCTTATGTTTTTACTCCAAGAATGTG
This sequence comes from Pinguicula primuliflora, assembly GCA_025802335.1. NCBI lineage: Eukaryota > Viridiplantae > Streptophyta > Magnoliopsida > Lamiales > Lentibulariaceae > Pinguicula > Pinguicula primuliflora. Next base: position 11,107 of record JAOYMZ010044972.1, on the reverse strand, counting down.
AGCATATTCAGCAGTTTTTCTAGCTTCATTCAACATTTCTTCCTGTGTTTCTGCAATGATGGACAAGGTTGCAGTTTGTTTCTTATGCTGCTCCTCCCTTTTCTTTTTCATCTTTTCCAGATGTTTTCTCTGATTGTAGCGCGATTCAAGTATGTTGAGTAGCCTAAATGATGATCCAGTGTGACAGTCTGCGGGCTTATGACCCATTTTCTTACTGGACCTATTTTTTTACTCGTCTTTCTAATGTCGTCTCCTGCATTTAATTGGGCCCCCGAATTTGAGTCCTCTGCGAATCCATCTACACTATTCAAATTCAAAATCCTGAATAGCCCCATCCATTTCTTCAGCACACGTTTGTTTCAAAATCCCTTCATTAAGGCTCAAATCCCGAATTAATTGCACCTCGTTACTAGAATTCATTGGGGAGCTAAACAGAATGTTTAAGTCAAACCCATCTGTTTCCACATTTAATACCTTGGAAGCCGTAATCCCCGGGGAGCCGTTGTTGGCTGTTGAACTCGTCGGAGAAGATGAGTTTTCCGGAGTTGATTTTTCCGATGGGATTACTGGTGTTTCTTATCTCAGGATCCTCATTACAGGGGGCGTGACTGTATTCATCGTAATAACCTCCTCTTCAATTTCAATTTGGTAGATCTTAGAGTTTACCCAAATGTCACGAATACCATCGAGTTTTCTTCTTGCAGCTGTAGCAATCTGTAGGCGACACCATAATAAGTTCCGCTTTGTTAGTGTTTCTTCCGCAATTGCTTTAACCGACCCCAGCTGGGCTCCAATCCAACTCAGGAACCTCTCATTTCAACACGGTAGAGGAATACCACAAATACGGACCCAAACTATTTTCTGTTGAAGCTCCAGATCAGTATCCCACCATACTGCAGATTTGAATAGAGTATTTATTTTTTGATTACCCCATTCAATTAAGCGACCACCTTGCTCCTTATTGATTCCTCGGATCAACGCTTTGTCCTTCAGGAGAAGGGATAATGTACAGTCAATGTAGCCGGAACGGATTAGTGTCTACTTTATCTCTTGCAAATCCGAATCTTTGAGCTCCACAAATCGCCTCTTTAAGCCACATTTTATCATCATCAGTAGTATGGAGTGTGCTTGATTGCTTCACTGTTGAAGGCACAATCTCACCTTTAAGGTTTACTACATCTGCATATGGCACCTCCTTTCTGGCCATACTTGATTCACCTTTATCTTTAATCGGCACCGCTACTAATGCCTTGCCTTTTTGTTGAGTTTGTAGGTTCGCGTGCAACGGCTTCCCTCCAATGTATCGGGCAACATTCACCTGGAGATAGTAGCCATCGAGTTTCCTTCCATTGATTCTGACAGCTATCTCCTGAGCATTCTGAGATTTGTCAAATCGGGCAAAACCAAATTCCTGTCCATTTTTTGCGAGCCTGGTTGCGATGTAGATGTCGAACAGCTTTTCGTACTCCTTGAATATCCTGGCAAGCCTCTTGGCATCACAAGCTGGTGGGATGTTTGTGAAGAAAAGTGAGGAGAGCCTGGATCGCATGTCTTTGATCCTCTCATATTGTTGTCCCCATCTTTTCCTCACCAACGGCTGAGTTTCGTGTATGGGAGGTGTCAGGCATTGATGAACCGGTCGTTTCTTGCGAGTAACCAGAGTCCACTCAGCTCCATCACCATGCTCAGTCGACTGGCCCACCACCAGTTTGTCAGTTGATTGTGCCACGACGGTTGCTGGCTCCTCCATCCTGTGCGACTGCGCCTGCTCTCGTTCTCTCTCTGGCATTTTCCTTTTTTATATAAAATTGTGTATTGTCGCTTTTCGATTTGATTAACGTGTGGTATTACCATTTGTGACCGTGTTCATTTAATCATAAAAATAATATTATGGATAAGGAAATCTGTCAGAAATATTATATAATTTTGATGTAAAAATTGCCTGAAAAAAATTCAATATAAGTTTGGGAAATCCTGTTGTGTAGTTTTGTTTACCAAAAATACCAGCAATTGTTAAAGCGGGGTTGACCTATTGATTCTGAGAGTGACAATTGCACTCAAAGATCATGGGTTCAATTCTCTTTGACATGTATGGCTAACCTCCCTACCGTAATTTTTGTAGATATTGGGGGTAAAACTTTTTTGTGCCATAGTTTTAGATCGAATTTTATAATATGTCACCGCCCGTACTTCCAAAATCCAGTAGAAACTCCCATACTTCCAAAAAGTGGGAGTTTATAATCCCGTATTTTGGTCAGCGCGGGCGTCATTAATGGTCTTAATGACAGTAGTTAGAAATTACCGCTCTCTCAAAGAGCGTGATTCATATGCCCTCTTTTTGGAAGGCCAGTACCTGCCTATTTATACTTCTTCCCCCTTTCTTCTTTCTCATTCATTTGCGCACCCTGATTTCGACACCAAGGAAGAAGATTGTTACAACACAAACTGCAATCCCCGCCTATCCAACCGGTAAGTATAGAAGTCGACCGAAAAAGCAACAAAATGAAAGATGGCACATGACACTTGCATTGATTGGCTTGTCGGTCAAAGTGAATCAATTGGTGTGAAGTGAGACAGATTATATTGGTGGTTGGTTATCTACATCATTATTTGTCTGAAAATGACATCGACAAACTAATGTTCACACAGATTGAGCTCACTCGTTTGACGCTGACAAACAAGAATGACGAGGAGGATGAGCCGTTGGGATTTAACGTTTTTCTCAGGTTGACCGACGATTCAATCACAAGGAAAGTTTTCATTCGTTTGGAATGGGTAGTTTTACGTATTGTAAGATTAAATCTCAACACTTCCTCGTCATATACCTCTGCGCTCAAAGGGAGGTAAGGCAACCATGACGGTTACGATGGATCAGAAGATTATGTCATTTCTTCTTTCGGAGATAGCATTGGCCTCATACGAGATGCTCCAGTTTTCGCCACCAAAGTTGGCAGTGTCAACAGTCTTTTGGCGAGATACGCTTTGAATCCAATGAGGATGTCGTGGACCACGACACTACATTACAACTCGTGCCTTAAGGCGGCCAAGCTTCAGAAATATGTTTGGTATCTGCATAGAATGTGGTTTCGCCGTGTAGAGTGGAAGGAGAAGATTCAGAAGAAATATGAATTGATCACATACGGAAGCGTTGCACTCAATGCCATGGCGACAATGAAGCCAACAACAGGGTTATTTGATTGATGAATTGTATTGTAGTGTAATAATGTGTACGCCTTTTTTTTAATGAAATCTTTATTGAAAACTTATGTGTTTGATTGATAAACAAAGCGTTAATGGTACTACATTAATCTTTATCTATTACATAAAATCTTTGTTCTTTCTCATTGTCTAATCTTCCTCATCTTCAGAATCTTTAACAATTTCAGCAACGTCCTCATTTTCTTCACAGCTAAAATTTAAGACTTGCTGAACTTTATCCTCATCCTTAGTAGACATGTCCGCCAAATCATTTAGATGTGAGTAGAGTCATGTCCGGCCGCTGAGGGAATTATTATCATCAACCCATAGGTGGTGATGAAATTACTCCTTAATCTCCTTTCACTTATATTTTTTTCATCTTCCAATGTCACCCACAGACTCAGAATCAGGACTCCCAGGATACTCGGAGTCCATCATTAGATCAAAACGAGCTGAGGTCTCTTCCTTGTTATCGGAATTAGGGTGCACAAGTGAATGAGAAAAAAGGAAGGGGAAAGAAGAAAAAAAAGAACACGTACCTGGATTTCAAAAAAGGCAGTGTATAAATCCAACTCTTTGGGAGGCCGTTAGTGTCTAACTACCGTAATTAAGGTCATTAATTACGCCCGACTGAACAAAACGAGATTATAAAGTCGTAGTTTTGGAAAGTTCAGAGTTATTATAGTAGTTGTAAAACACACTTTTATAAATGAAACATACTTTTATAAATGAAAACACAATTTCTTCTAAAATTAGAGTTTTTCTTTTGTTGTTTTGTTGGTTTTATTATTAAATAAGAGTTTTTTAATAAAAATAATATTACTAATATTTTAGGGTTAGGGTTTATGAAATTTTATGATTATATAGTTTAGGGTTGATAACATTTAGCTTTTAGGATTTGTACGATAGGGTTTTAGATTTTTATGGCGGCTTTTCCACTATAATATCAATTACAAAATAATATTTTAGCACTCGTAACACACCGTTTAAGGCTAGGGTTAAGTTTGTTGCTCTTAAATTGCTTATTTAATAGGGTTTTCGCCTGCGAAACTAGAATCTATGATTTTGATACGATGATTTTAAAATTTTATTTTAGCACTCGTAACACACCGTTTAATGTTAGTGTTAAGTTTGTTGCTCTTAAAATGCTTATTTAATAGGATTTTAGTTTTTTGGACGGTAAAGCCGCTGAAACTAGAATGTATGACTGGTACCTAAAAGGGCTTAATGCGAGATTTTAGAAAATATTTTGGTATTCTTAACACACCGTTTAAGGCTAGGATTAAGTTTATTGCTCTTAAAATTTCTTTTTAATAAAGTTTTGATTTTTTGAATGACGAAGTTGTCGAAATTAAAATTTATGATCAATTTCGAATAAGAATTATTAAATCAAAAAATAAATGTGCACCTTATATTTTCCGCATGCGCAGGTGAGGAAAGAAAGAAAATGTTGCACGTTAAACAAAAGTAAAAAAAGAAAGAAATTGCTACATGTCCACACCATGGTCATACAAGCTATCATGTTTGTTAGCAAAACATGATCGGTGGTTTGTTAGGACTAGTATATGATCCGTGGCTAAAACCACTACCATAAATTAACCATGTTGTGAAATCAATATTATAAGTTTATCATCCTAGAATGTAGACACCAAACCTATCCAAAAAAATATGGCGACCAAATTTGTTCATAAATGTCTTAAAAGTAATTATATTATGGTTGTTTCTTGTTGATTGAAAACCCTTAATCATCAATTCTGTTTGTGGAAAGTTGCTGGAGTGGAGCACCATGTGGATTTGTTCAGGTCACTCAGCTTATCATTCTCATCTTTTCCCCAACTCCGGACCATTTCCGCTGTCTGTTGTACAGAGTGCCGACAATGTTAACATCTTTGGAGAGTTTTTGGATGAGTGGTATTTGTTTCACATTGTCTACTATTCATCGGGTTGTGAGATTATGTTTCCAATCAGTTGTTGGAAATAGATTATTGATAATATACTGTTGTACTGATCATGTGATATCACTTGTTATCCAATTACAATTCGTATCCCTTGTTTTGCCGGAAAAAATGGTTGTTATTTGTGTTGATATGTCCAAAGGGAATTATCGTCAGTTGCTATACTTGGAGTAATAACAGAAGTTTAAAAAATTTGCCCACCCTTTCCAACCATTTAGACCTACTAAAATCTAATGGTTGAGATTATATTTTAGCAGATCTAATTACACTCCCAAATGCAACAGGAAAACATATCAAAACTCCCCAAATAAATCAAAAACCATCAGCCAAACCGTCAATGAATTCTATGGCACGGAGCATAATCAGATTGGTATGAAAATTTCCAAAATAAATCAATAACCATCGACTGATGATCAATGTATTCTATAATGTCACGGTGCTCATCATCCGATTGAACAGATACTCCGCTCTAACTCCTCCCGTCAAAGTAGAAATCATCTCAAGTCCTGCCATAAAAAATCAAAAAAAGTCATGCACCTGAAAAACAACAATCTTGTGAAGAATTCTCATGCTTCTCAAATTTGTATCCAATCCAAGGGTGGAAAGCGTGTGGAAACAAAGCTTGTAGCAATTCATTCCGACATTTGGTTTAGGCATAAACAATATACAATAGACTAAGTTTTTGATAAACTACCTGCTAAGGTTGAAGGGAACTACATGCAAAATGCACCACATGATACGGAACCAAGAAGCTTAAGCTTAAACCCATAAGAAAGGAATTAAAACAGTATGCAACACGAGGAGTAGCAGTGATCATACCTTCTTGCTTCATCTTCTCGTAATTTTGCATCTATCTCTTTCTTTGGGGGATATTTTGGCAAACTGCAAGGATTGCAGGCAAGTGGGATTGTTACGAAAAATTGACAGAAGAACTGAGTATATTAGATATACCACTTATTGCATTTGATATAGTACTGAATGAAGGACAGTGAGAAGCAGGGGATACCTCGCTACTGAGCACACCGGAGGAAGTGTCGCGCTCTGAAGGATCAATGGAGAGCAAGGTCTCCATGAATACAGAAAAATGCAGGGGGACGAACAGATAAACCGTGGAATGTACATGTCGGTAAAAAAAACATGTAGGTGAGTACCAATATGTTGATCTGAGCAGTGTTGAAGTTCAGAGCTCCAATATAATAAAGTAATTGACCTCAGTGTCAAGTACACTTTGTTTCACAACTATAATAATCACTAAACCTTACAACGATCAAGCCTCAGTAATAAGAAACCTACCATGGTAAATTGGCGGTTCATGTAACCCAAAACCTTAGATCATAAGTAATCCCTTTCTGTTTCATGAAAAAAAGAAATGATAGAAGAAGCTAGACGACTTCAAGATAAATCTTCGTCAATTGACCATGAAATCAAACACAAAACTTTTGCAATGAAAAGAAGCACTACTTACATGTAGACAACATCAACAAAAATATAACTTCAATCTGAGGTGCTTCTCTGTTGAATGGATGCGTAAGCCAATTATAAATGCCAAACAACTTATCTTCAGGTGAAGATGAGCCTAGAACAATGCAAAATAAAACTGTAAATATGAGAACATATATAAACAAACGAAACTTGAAGAAAAAAGTCCCTTCTGGCTGCAGAAAGTTGGGAGGAGACGAACTCAGGGGTTGTCCTTCCACCTCTGATTGCATGTTGATGATCTATGAAAAATATAGAAAGAGTCATCAACATAAATAAATTGATAACAAAATAAGCAGGTCAAGAATACACTTGAGAATGATACCGGAAGGATATTTAGAAGGATGAAAAATGAGGCAAACATAGGCAGATGCATTCAGGTGTCATAAATTTGGGGCAGATACATGAAAGCAAGCATGCTAATAACAGAAGCATGGTAATAACAGAAGCATTCAAATAAAAGAAATGCAGCATCAAACCCTATAAAAAATCAGAAAACAGTCAGATTTCAACGCCAAAACAGCTTCAAAGAAAGAAGGCATAAACGAAGTAGGAGTCAATATTTTGCTCGAAATGAATTAATGTATACGCATACCTTGTAAGCATACCATGAGTAGTTACCTACAATAAACAGAGTAGTTGAGTATGTCGGGGAACAATGGGCATAAAAATAGACATAAAATGAAAATTAAACAAACTGAAAACATAAAAATATAGTACCTATGAAGAAGTTATCCTCAGAAACTATTATGGAAATAAAGTTTGGTACCTATTCATAACACAAACGAAATGTGAAGAAGTTACCTTCAGCAAATAAGCTATCGCAACAGAATGTTTGACGACAATTCCCAAAACATTTCTTCTAATGTCTTCTGCAAACCCAACAGTTCAAAGTTAGATAAGGATAATCTGTAAACCCAACAGTGCAACGGAGCATGGATGAAAATTTCATAGAATTGCAGTGTCTGTAAGAAGCATTTCATGCTGTAAAAGGAATTCCTTACAGAATATCCCATGACTGTAGTTCGGGAACAACAACGTCCATACTCTGCAATTCGAATTCAGAACAACCTTAGAATTGAGACTATTACGATCTATCAGCATATTGCAACATCAATAAACATTACCCAACACTTCTCGGAGGACATCTCGCTCACTACGGTTAATTTAATCTGCAGAAACAACTACATTCGGATTAGTCGTAATAACAATAAGAAATAAAGACAGAAAAAAATATAAAACATCACAGAGGAAGGGTCAAACACAATGTAGAAGTGCAAACCCATAAGATGGGATGACGCCATTCTCACCAATCTTCAAGCGACGCCCATTAATGATTATTGCCAGAAAACAACACCGACGAAGAATAAAACACAATGTATGAGCAAACGAAGAACAAAAATGAACAAAAATTGAATTTGTTCGGTGAAATAGTATTGTGATGAAGAAACCTGCAAACAGAGACAAACCAACAACCGATGCAGTTGAAACAAAGGGAGAGAAGCAGGCGACGGCCGGCACTCCTATCTCCAAAAAAACCATCCTTCCGCAGAGAAATGACGATGTGTTAAGAGATGAGGAGCCGCGAGCTTGTGTAGAGAAACTCATGGAAGGAGAGGGGAAGGAAACTTCTGGAGGAAAAAATTAACCATGATTCGTGCAGTAGATAGGAGGAGGAGGAGAAAAGTAACCATAAATGGAAAGAAAATGGAAGTTGGGGGTCATGCGCGGACAGAAAACACATCTGCTACTGTTGTCGTTTCGAAAATCTCCTTATAAAAAACAAGACCTTAAATGACATGCCACGCCTCTCACACAAACAAATAAATGTTGCCGTTTTGTGTCCAGTCATTTCATGCTCGACCAATCACACGTGGCCACATCACCAACTCCACGCCAACTCTTTTCCTCCACATTTTTACGTGTTCCTTACCCCATTCCTCCACAAACATTGCAAGGCTTCCGATCTTTCCAGAATCCAAGGGTGCTTGCAGGGGTTCCCCGTTTTCTGCCAATTTCCCCCCTTGGCTTCCCGCCGGTCAATCCCACAATATCCATGCCGCAAACGACGCTTTAGTTTCTCAGAACTTCTACTTCCGTTTCTGATTTTTTGGGCTGCGATTGTGTCAAATTCTGATCTTTCAGTGCTTCAGCCACATGGGGTTACTCCTACTTCTTCTGTTACATCTTTCAAGGTCGAGTCTTCACAAATTTGTCATCAGATCTGGGGTTCCCAGTTTTATAAGTGTTATTTTGGCTTAAAGATTGCTACTTTTCGGTTATGCAGATTTTTAAATTGTAATATGCTATTTGCAATCTGGTTTAGGGTTCCCTTCGACTCGCACGGCGACGGCAAGCACGGAATGCTCAACTTCTTCCAGTCTCTTCTTCCAATCTATGATCTGCAATATATAGAAAAACTGTGGGCAAGTTTTGTGTTCTCACTTTTTAATTCAACTTTTGTGTTTTTTGACATAGTTACGGTGTTTTCTTTGATCCCAAAAAAATCTGTTTGGTATTCTCAGTTACTTTCTAATTAGAAATTGAATTTGTTTGGTATTCAGGACATCTTCGAAAATTCCAAGAGTTCCAGGTTAGAATTCCAGGTCATTCTCATTTGAGAAAGCGATGAGATAAGAACGATACTTTGAGTCATTCTCACTTGAGAAGGTGACTATGCCTTTGATTTGCACCTGGAATGGCTCACTGACCATTCTAATTTTTACATTGGCATTCCATCTCTTCAAATCTTGCCGCTAATATTCTTCCTCCCATTGAACAGGTTTATTTACTCCCCTTGGTGTGTTGTTTCATTTCTCCATCCGATAATCATTCTTTTAGTTTGTTCTATAATAGTTCAATATTCTTTGATGTTTTCTTTCCCAGACCTCGCGTGCCAGTTTTTTCACACTGTTTATTCAATACAGCAAGTGGAAGGTCTGCATATTCTCTGTTTTTGCCACTATAATCGTTGATCATATTCTTGCTGGCATGATCTTTCTTACACTCCATATTTTCCATACAAGCAAATTTCATTATTTTTCTGATAAACTTTGTTCTCATGCATGTTGTAAATTAAAATTTCGAATGATATAGTTTGAGTTCTAGACATGATGAAATTGCTCATTTCCATAGCATACACAATTACTTTGCAGTTTATAAGTTGAATGACGATTCTGATAACCGGCCCTTGATCCTCATAGGTCGCCCCTCATTTATACAGCATCCAAAATTGCCCACAAGTCTCATAAATTGAATGACAATCTTTTTCTGATAAACGGCAGTCACACTCCATGAAAGGTAGATAAGGATGGTTCTTGCAATTTTTTAACATAATTGCAGTTTATGTTTTTGGTGAATTTGTTCAACTTTTATTTTCTTTACTAAATGGGCTTCCCTCTATCAACATCTATATATTAAGATGTGTAGGTCAATATCGAATTAACGTCGAACGAATCTAATAGTAACGAGTACAACGAATATACCTTTACGTTGTTGCGGAAGCGTGACGGATCGTAATTACCCGGACTGTAGAAATCACCGTTGAAAGAGGCTATGAAAAGTCTCTTGATATCCACGAATCAAATCTCTTCCCCGGAGGATGATTAGGACGCAAACAGAGAAATCTATATGTTTCTGGTTCTCAACGCATGAGTAATGAATTAGGTTATCAATCTCTTAGGCCATGGTATCCTTATATAGAGATTAGGTGGGCTTAAGTGGGTAGTGGGCTTAGGTTAAATTAATTAATATTATGCAATATAAAGCCCAACAAGTACTTTGACTTTACCGCTCATCTGCACGAAACTGACAGTGTATTCTTGCTATATTTTAGTTGGATTTTCTTCTTCGTCATTCCTGCCCTCAAATTTCTGATTGGGCATTCAGTTATGCCTTTCTGCTTTTTACTAAGATTTTAACCCCCTTAATTCTCAGCCAATTCTACTTATCATTAAGAAGGTGAGTTTTTGAGCTGTACATACAATTCCTTTGCATGATTTCAATGGTTGGTCGAGACTTCAGCTTCCTCTTGGACCCGAGCAATATCCTAGTGACACAACAAATCATCGCCCGTCTCTTGGTCTTCCATGACGTTAGCCGAGGTGGGTAGAACCTCGCCCGGGGTTATCGTAATCAGGTTTGTCGTTTTTATGAGAAAAGATGGCTCTTTATTTGTGTTTACGGAAAGTGGGATGCGCCTGTTTTATGACCGTTTCATGCCGCTGGAAGAAAAAAAATTGATCTTAATACCTGAAGAGAGGGACACTTGCCGTGGAGGTATAAGGTGTGATGTGGATGTGATTAAATTTATCCCGCAGAATCCTTTTGCTCCTTGCTCAATCCGAGTCCATCGTCGGAATCGTGGAGTCCGAGTCCATCGCCGACTCCATCAGTCACTGTTGGAATATATTGCAAATATCGAGAGATGAGGACTTATCGAATTTCCGTTTCAAGCTGTGTCGTGGACGCGCACA
>JAOYMZ010044951.1:0-14727 GCA_025802335.1 Pinguicula primuliflora | reverse complement strand
TACAAATCATGGAGGAAAAAGGACCTCCAAGTGTTTTCCTGGCTGACGAACAATATAGACCGGAGTATCGTGAGGCAGTACATACATTTTCCAACATCTGAAGTTTTATGGAGGACATTGGCTAAGACCTTTCTGGCAGGGGAAGATAGCTTACAAATCTTCAATTTAAAAACGAAGGCAGGACGACTATCACACGAACAAATCAGTATTGAGGAATATTATAGCCTATCAAACAGCCTATGGACGGAAATCGATAGGCGGAGACCGAATCCAATGAAATACGAAGAGGATATCATAAAGTACAATGAATTACAATCAGAGGATAGGCTATTCACGTTTTTGTCAGGATTAAACAAGGTGTTCGATCCAATAGTCCGAGATATTCTCAAAGAAAAGCCACTACCAGATGTAGACGAGGCGTATGCCACACTCCGCCGTGAAGCTGCTCGCCGGGAAATTCTCACTCCGGCAGCAAGCTCTATAGACGGCGGCCATCAGAACTTGGGCCTTGGGTCTGGGCTAATTGCACAGAAGGCTTCAAACTTATCATCTGGGCCGGGTTGCTCTTAGTACCTGAATAGTAAGTCCAGATGAACTCTCGTATTAGAGGCTTCCAATAGAGTGACGGTAACCCACCTCGAAATAATTATTCACGAGCCGAGTCAGGAAGCGAGCCAGGCGAATTATAGTGGGTCAGGAAGTACCCGACCCGGCAACTCAGAGCCGGACTGACTTGAAGATGGTCGGATCACCTACCACCGCAGCGAACCTGGCCGTCCTACTACCGTCCGCCGATCAGAAATAGGGGGATTCAACCCGGATTCTTCATCCCGACGAAGGTGCGATTATTGTGGCAAACTGGGACACATAAAGAGGGAATGCTATCACCTGAAGGGCTTTCCCGGAGTTCGACAAAACGGAGGCAGACAGGGCCGTGGAACGGCGACTTACGGTGAGACTGTGGAAACGGAGGATGACGGTGCTGGTTTCGTAGTCGTAGGTGTCGGGAGGCGAGAACCCATCCACCACGGCGGAAACACAGGCCAGATCTGCTGGATTTTGCCCCCAGGAAGCGGCGACTCTCAGATGGAGAATGATGAACAGACGAGAGACTAAGACGGTCAGTGGATAGACCGAGGCAGTGAAATGAGATATAAACAGACGCAGGTAGAAAAAGGGAAGACAGTAAAATCAATGGGTAAGTATGGTAAGTTTTCTGTAACTATACCTATTACTAATGCACGGTATTTTTCGGAAGGATGCTTCAATGTGAAAAAGGGAGTAGTAAATTATTGCGAGGCTATAAAAGGAAAAAATTCGAAGTGGATTTTCGATTGTGGGGCCACTGACAAGGTTACGTATGATGTTAATGATTTAAATGCTAGACAAGTTCCCCGAAAAAGCAGTATTCAGACAGCAAATGGAGAGTCGTTACCCGTTAAGGGTACGGGAAAGATTGAGATAACTCCTTCACTAAAGTTATCAAATTGTTTATTAGTTCCTACTCTGTCTCATAAGCTACTATCGATTAGTCAAGTGACTAAGGAACTAAATTGTTCTATTGTCATGTTTCCTACATTTTGTGTATTGTAGAATATCCGGACGAAGGAGTGTGAGGATGTCCATCTTCCTCTTGAAAATCCATTTATTTTGAATGAGTTTCTTTCCTTGAGGAAGATCTACCAAGTTCCACACTTGATTATCATACATGGACTGTATTTCGAATTTCATGGCTTCATGCCATGAATAAGAGTCATCTCTATTCATTGCTTCTTCAAAGGTCAATGGATCATCGGTATCAAGTACCAAGATATCATGAAAGCCTATATAGAAATCAGGTTTCCATCTGACTCTCGTCGACCTTCTTAATTCTTTTGGTTTTTGTGGTTCATGAGGTTCTTCTTGAACATCTTGAACTTCATTCATAAGTTCTGGTGGGATTGGTTATACATTCGATTGTTTTGGTGTTTCGACTTTCACCACTTAGAGCTTGAACATATCGAGCCCTTCATTGTAGTGAGATAACATGTACACATAACAAAAACGTGAGTAATTATCTATAAGATGAAAAATGGAAGCCTATGGCATACTTTACGCACATGTTGTTGCTTGTTTCTTGATAAGCCTGGGTATATGCTACTTCCTGCAACGAATCAAGTACTGATTCTTGGTAGCTTTGTTACTGGACTGGCACCAGCGGATGAATTGTTGTTGATTGAACGATGAGGAACCACTTGGTTCTACTGTGAGAGGGGGATTAACACCACACGGTGTCTCTGGTTTCTCGAGTGACTACACTTTAAACGAGACTCACAGGTATGGATCACTGAATCACACACATAACTCAGGATCAATAGAATGCATGAGCAAACTACATGAAAAATTGAATAGAAACTGATGAAGGATTGAATATGCAAAAACGTTTTTCTCATTACTTTCTGTATTGTGTACATATGCACTATATAGACATGCTCTAATCTACACATGGTATGATATGTTTTCCTTAATCTAGCAATTACAATCTTCCCGTACTTAATGAGTCGTTGACCAAATCCCTTGGATCTTGGGACTGATTATGGTTTTCCTTAACAAAGGTATCAATTAAAAATAGTGTGCGAAAATGCTATGTAGGCGTTGGGTATGCTAGTTGTTTTCGGCAGGGTGGCCAAAAGTTATGGCATGATATGAGGCAGTTTGGTTAGTCTATCTCTGATCCTATCCTGCTAGGGGGTGATTTTCATATTGTTACCGGGGCAGATGAAAAAAAGGGTGTCGGTCTGTTGCGTTGGGAGCGACATCAGATTTTATTGATGCTATACAAGATTGTAGTCTTTCAGATGTGGGATTTCTGGAATCTAAAAATTTACTTAGTGTAACAACCTTAAAGGTTCAGCTCGGATTTATATGCGGCTAGACAGAGTGGTGCATGCCCCCAGGAAGATTTCAATTTCACAGGTTCTGGTTAAACCATCCTGACTTTATGTCTGCAGTAAAGAATTTCTGGGCCCTTGATGTTGTGAATGCTAATCCAACTCAAGTTTTTTGTGCTAAATTGAAATGGCTTCGTAAGGATATGAAGGTTTGGAATAAAAACTGCTATGGGAATGTATTTGAGAACCTTAAGAAAATGGAGAATAAAATCTCAGAGCTTGAATCTATCAGTGACTCTATAGGAGGGGAAGGGCTGACACAAGAATATCTTGATGCTCTGCAAGCTTAGGAATAGATCTTTTGAAAAGAGAGATCCCATATAAAGTGGTTAAAAGAGGGGACCAAAATTCTGCTTTTTCCCACAGGACGGTAGCTCTCAGGAGATACAAGTCTACAAGGTTATCCTTGCTTTCAGCAGATGGTAAAACTGTTCCAGTTTATGAAATTCCAGACTTGATGGTAAATCACTTTTCGAACATGATAAAGGCTGAGCCTCTTACTGTTTCTCCAAGGCTGCTAAGTCATATTCCTCGTTTAGTCACTGCAGAAATGAATGAATCTCTTATCAAGTGGCCAAATATTCTTGAAATAAAATAGGCAGTTTTCTGTCTAAATGGTGAAAGTGCAGCGGACCTGAATGGGTTCAAAATGGTCCTATTTTTCGTTACTGGGCATGATATGCAGAAATCCATCCAATCTTCTTTATTGTGTATGGTTCCAAAAGTGCATAATCCTGGTAGTATGGGAGATTTTTGCCCCATTAGCCTATGTTTGCTGGCAAGATTATTACAAAAATACTGGCTACTAGGATTGCTGATATCTCACCAAAAATTATTTCTCCGTAACAGAGCGAGTTCATTAAAGGCCAAATTATTTAAGACAACACCTTTGTATCACAGGAGCTCTTGCAGTCATTGGATAGGATACATGAAGGCTTTAATGTGGTCATGAAGTTAGGCATGACAAATGCATTTGATCGCGTATCCTGGATTCATCTTATTTGAATCCTTCGATCCCTTGGTGTTGCTGAATATTTCATAGATGTAGTGTGGCTGGTTATCTCAAGCAGTTGGGATTCTATTCTCTGGAATGGCCAAGTTCATGGTTTCTTCCCTACTTCGAGAGGTGTCCGTCAAGGGGATTCATATCTCCTGCCCTATTTGTTTTAGCCTCGGAGGCTCTGAGTAGGGGGATGAATGCTCTAATTTTAGTGAAGCCATGGTGTGCGTATAAACTCCGAAGGAATGTTGTAGCATTTGGCATCTTGCCTTTGTCTATTCACTAGAGGGCCGCAGTGAGCCCTTCATGAAATATTTTCTCTGCTGCAGGAATATGAGAAGATGTCCGGACAAAGGGTGAACTTGCAAAAGAGAAGTTTTTTGTTTCTATGAAGGCCACTCCTGCACAAATTGATGATATTACTTCTTGGACTTGATTATCCCATAGTAACGTGCCCCATGTATACCTGGGTGTGCCACTTTACTATGGCAGGAAGAAAACAAGTCTATTCTCCTCTCTAGTTTTGAAGGTGAAGAATAAGATTACTTCTTGGAGTAACAAGTATTTGTCAATGGGGGAAAGTCTAATTCTGATAAGGCATGTGTTATCTAGCCTTCCTTTATACCAGTTTATGACCCTGGCGCCTCCAAAGTCTGTTGTCCGATATTTGGAATCTATTTTTGCGAATTTTTTTATGGGGAAATGGAAAAGAAAAGAAGAAACTCCACTGGATTTCATGTGAACGAATCTGTCTACTTATTGCTAAAGGTGGATTGGGGACTAGGCGATTGATATATGTCTCTTTAGCAGCTTTGATGAAAATGTGATGGCACTATATGCAGGGAAAGTCTCTATGAGCCATGTATATGGCCAACAAATATGGCCCAAGAGTTAAACGTTATACCTTTACCATCCAGCGAAAATGCTCACACATCTGGAGATGTTGTTTACTAGAGGTGAAAGACCTTATGGTTGCTAAAACTTTTTGGTTTATTCGAGAAGGAAATATGATAAATCTGTGGTGGGATACATGGGTCCCTAATCAACCCCTTGGATATTTTATTGCAGGCCGTGATCCATCGAAATTGGTAAGCTCCATTTTAGATGGGAATCGTTGGTGTTTAGATGGTATCACTCTTCCTGTACAAATCCAATGAAAGATTCTGGGGACAGAAAAGATAATATGTAGTTGTAAACCAGTATGGGTGCCCAACAGGGAAAGTTCTTTTAGTTTTCATACAGCATGGAAGATAGTACGACACCAGGCTCCTAAATATAGTACGACACTCGCTATGGAATAAGCATGTTCAAATATAGAACACCATGATGGTTTGGAGAGCAATATTGAGTGATATTTCAGTTGATATCTGTGTTCGTCGTAGAGGGATAAACCTTGCTTCTAGGCGTGTATGTTGCCTGGATAATCCACAGGAAGAAAGTGTTGATCATTTGTTGTCCTTTGGTGAGTTTTCTCAGAACATTTGGAGTGTTTTTTAAACCAGGCTTAATGTCCCGCCTGCTATCATTTCTCTGGAAAATCGAATCACACAATGGAACTTAATTCGGGGAGGGAACACGCTGAAGTTATGTAGGAAAATTTGTCCGTTGTATATCTGTTGGTGTATCTGGAAGTACAGATACCAAGTAATGTTCAATGATGCAAAGATTAATGCCACATTTGTGATCACCTCTCTGTCTATAATGCTCCGGGAGGTAATAAAAAGCTATAGCACAACTAAGCTATTCAGGCTGTTGACCGAGAGTGCTTGATCAAAGCACATCTTATATTCCCCCCTTCGAATATTTCTTTGAACTGAAGGAAAAATGGGTGGCTCCTCTAAATGGATGGCTCAAGCTGAATTATGGAACTTGGATCAGTTTGGACAATTTGCAATTGACTCGAGTTGTGGCAAAAGCCCATTTATTAGCGGTTCCTATTGCTTAATGGGGATGCACATAATGGTGACCATAACTTCTACATTGAAGCTTCCCTACCTGCATACATTTTGAGCTCTCTACAATCTACGTAGAGGTCGGAGATTCTCTTTGTAACAACATTGCAGCAGGATACTTGAAACCAACCAAAAATTCTGTCCTTTAATATTCAATAGGTTCGTTCGGCAGTGTAGTGTCGTTAGCTTCAAAACACACTATACCCAAGCCTTTACTTGATTTCCAAACTAGACATCGAGCTATTGAGTTGCTAGGAACGGTAAATTCATAATAACACAGCCCATGATACATATCAGGTTTTCAAAATAGAGTACAAATACTAGAAATTACAACTCCAAGGTTTAGGATAACGAAGAGCATACACAGATCAGTCACTGCATGACCTTGACAGAAAATGAACTTCTGAAATTTGATGTTGGCCCTTAGTTCCTGCTTGCAACGCCCCTCTCCGGATCTGTTCATTAAAGAGTAGGTAGTGAGCTTCACAACTCATAGATAGTTTGTCTAAGAATGTTTCACTACCAACCAACATGCACAAAACATGACCACAAACAGACCCGATACTATCAGTACTGCTGGCTTCACTCACTGCCAGAATTGATGGGCAGAACTCACTATCCTATGTTGCCATAAACATAACGAAGCCCCTTTTCATCTTTCAACATAAATTGTGCAACCTTTCATGGATTAAACTAAGCATAAGAGTGCAATAAAACTATAATGACGAGTTCACAACATTGCATGAATAGAAGTAGAACTGCAGGAAATGAAGAACTCAAGACGGTGTTTCAAAAGTAAAATCCATTTTTCTTTCTTTCGTAACAAAATCAGCAGTAACTAGAAACAGGCAAAGTACACGAGACTCAGCCCCTACTTCCAGCACACAGCTCGAAAAGTTGGCCTCTTGTCTCTGTACAAACGTCTCCTTCGAGAGACAGAGGACCTCACCTCCACTGTCAGCCTCGGAACAAGCGCCCTCAGCACTCAGCTGCAGGACCCTAACCCGGAACAGCCACAAAGGCAAGTCCTTTCACAGCCAAACTCTGATTTTTTTGCCACCCAGGCCTCACACACCTCCCAAGTCGACCTCTAGGCTCCCCTCCACTCATTTATACATACAGATTAAACACGAGAGCATACAGCCCAGAACTCATCTGTCTTTGGTTTGAAAACACATTTCAAAACCTACAACTCAAGCCTCATAACTAGTTAAAACACGACAGTAGAACTTATCCCATTCTGTTTTAGAAAAAACAGTTTTCAAAACCTTCAAAACAGATCTCATTCTTATTTCAAATATACAGCAAGGTTTAACATTGAGAACTCATTTCAACACTTCTAGTTTGAATCCAAAACTAGTTAAAACCACAACAGCCGCATGCACCTTGAAAACATAGTTTCTGGTTTCCATTCTTCAGTTGATTTAGCCACAGTTTTCGCACACTTCAGAAAAATCAACATTTGACTCCAATACACCTTTTATGTTTGTAAATCATGTAACCACATAAATTCGGACTTAGCTTCGCATACAGAGACTCAAAACACCTTCCAGACAGATGTAGCATGCTTATTATTCAATACATGAGATTCATTTCCAAACATTTGGGCCTAACTCAAATCAAATCTAGGTTTAGCTCAATATTGTAAAACAAAATTTGAAATCAGTCAACCATCTCACAAGAGCAAAATTCACCGTAACAAACAAGGTAAAATAATATTCAAACAACTGGTGAACAAGTAGCCAGGACCGAACACAACTTCACACCCGCATCCAACCTACAAACTAGTAAGCAAAACCTCATTCTCAGGAAGACTACCTACCGTGGCCACTTGATTTACCGATTTTCCGCTACTGCGTGCCTCCTCCTGTCGTATACTGTGCCAAATTTTAGTCCCTGGTCAGGAGTGAAGATTTGTTTAGCCCTAAATAAACTACTGACGTGTGGGAATACAATGTGAGAGATTCACTGTTGGGCGGGAGAATGTAGGGATCCTGCAGTGAGCGCGGTAGAATTTAGGGCAAGGATAAGTAATTGGGTTGAACTCATTCATGGGCCGAAAGTCTGGGCTACTCGACCCAAGTATCCATGGCCCAAAGTCTTTGTCCCTTTACACAATTAATTTTAATGTTAATAAAATGTCGTGTACCTTTTAATCTTCCCTCCTTACAAAGAAGTTTCGCCCTCGAAACTTGTATCTGGTGCAACATTGATTAAATGTGGAGGATATGCATCAAGTATCTTGCTAGCTTCCTCCCAAGTAGCTTCTCCTACCGTATGGTTGCTTCATTGCACCTTCACATAAGTAATTGTTCGTCCTTGGCACTCTACTTCCTTGACATCCAACACCTTGACCAGTTCTTCTATGCAGCATAAATCCTCAGTAACTGGAAAATGATCTATCTCCAGAATGTGACTCTGGTCATTCACATACTGACGAAGTTGGGATACGTGAAACACACTGTGCACTCTTGACAAGGCCGGGCACAAGGCTAATCTGTATGCTACATCTCCCACTCTATCCAACACTTTGCAAGGTCCAATGTATCTCGAACTCAACTTACCCCCTTTGCCAAATCTGACAACTCCCTTCATGGTTGACACCTTCAAAAATACCTTACTCCCCTCCTCAAAGATGAGAGGGCGGCGCCTCATATCCGTCCAACTCTTCTGTCTGTCCTGTGCTTTCTTTAGATGTTCCCGTATGAGGGCAACTTTTTCTTTAACCAATTGCATCATCTCTGGGCCAGATATATGATTCTCGCCCACTTCGTTCGCAAATCTGGGTGTACAACAACGACGTCCATACAAAGCCTCGTATGTCACCATCCCCAAACTGCTGTGATAACTGTTATTATAAGCAAACTCCACCAACGGTAAAAAATTGTCCCATGTTTCTTTAAAATCTAACACGCACGCCCTTAGCATGTCTTCTGGTGTCTGTATGGTGCGTTCCAATTGCCCATCCGTCTGGGGATGGTATGCTGTGCTGAATCTAAGTTCGGTCCCCAGTTTTGTCTGTAAGCTTTCCCAAAATTACAAAGTAAATTTAGGATCTCGGTCAGACACGATGCTCACCAGCTCCGTGTAACCGTGCAATGTGCTCCACATACTTCGGGGCTAGCTGTTCCGCCCCTTGCTTATTGTTTATGGGCAGAAAATGAGCACTCTTGGTAAGTCAATCCACAACCAGCCATATAGCATCATGCCGGTTACGCATCAGTGGTAATGCTACTACAAAATCCATGGTGATGTGTTCCCACTTCTATACGGGTATCTCCAATGGTTTCATTTCGCCGGCGGGCCTCTGGTGTTCAGCTTTGATTAGTTGGCACACTAAACACCTAGCTACATAATCAGCCTTGTCCCCCTTTAGATTCGGCCACCAGTACATCTATTTGAGATCATGATACATCTTATTGATACCCGAGTGTATGCTGGTCCGTGATCGATGTGCTTCCCCCAAAATATCCTGTTTTAATGCGACATCATCGGTTATCCATGTCCGACCGTGCTTTAAGACTCAACCGTCAGCTGTACCCTGATGATCAGTCTTATCCACACTTTTAGCCTTTAGCACCCTCTGTATGTTCACATTCGCTTGTTGAGCCTCACAAATTCGATCAATAAGGCTAGGTTCAGCACTTAATGCTGCCATCTGAGCCGAGATGGAGTCCCCCACTTCCACATCTATGCTGTCCCAATCACGTGCAAGCGAGGTAGACATGTCTGTCGTTCCTTTCCTACTAAGGGCATCAGCTACCCGGTTGACCTTCTCTGGATGATACTGGATGTCAACATCATAATCCTTTATCAACTCCATCCACCTGAGTTGTCGCATATTAAGTTCTTTTTGGGTGAAAATATAGCGCAAACTTTTGTGATCCGTGTAGATGGTGCATTTCGTCCCGTACAAATAATGCCTCCAGATTTTAAGCGCAAAGACCATTGCTGCCAGTTCCATGTCATGAGTGGGATAGTTCTGTTCATATGTATTCAGTTGTCGAGACGCATAGGCTATCACCTTCTCCCCCTGCATCAGTACACATCCGAGCCCATTTATAGAAGCATCGTTGTAAACAACATACTCCTCCCCTTCTTTTGGTAGTGTAAGGACCGGTGCGGTCATCAACTTCTGCTTCAGCTTTTCAAACCCTTGTGCACACAAACTATCCCATTAAAATTTAATGCCCTTTTGTGTAAGCCGCGTGAGGGGTCGGGATAGTTTAGAAAATTCTTCAATAAATTTTCGGTAGTACCCTACTAAGCCAAGGAAACTGCGAACCTCCCCTACCGATTTAGGTACGGGCCAAGATTTAATGGATTCAATCTTGCTGGGGTCCATCGCCACCCATTCTGCAGATATCGCATGCCCCAAGAATGCCACTTCCTTAATCCAAAACTCACATTTTGAAAACTTAGCGTAAAGTGACTCATCGCACAGCTTGTGTAGAATGATACTCAAATGCTCCGCATGTGCTTTTGGTTCTGGAGAGTATACCAGGATGTCATCAATGAAGACCACCACAAATTTATCAAGGTACGGATGAAACACCTTATTCATTAGATCCATAAAAATTGTCGGTGCATTCGTCAATCCAAATGGCATTTCCAAGAATTCGAAATGGCCATACCGTGTGCGAAAAGCTGTCTTACTCACATCTTCGTTTCTTACCTTCATCTGATAGTACCTTGACCACAAGCCTATCTTGGAGAACACATTTGCTCCTGCCAGTTGGTCAAACAAGTCATCAATTCGGGGTATTAGATACTGATTACGAATAGTGACTTTATTGAGTTCTCTATAGTCGACATACAATCGTAAAGTACCATCTTTCTTGCGTACAAATAACACTGGTGCGCCCCAAGGCGACACGCTTGATCGAATTTGTCCGCAGTCTATTAATTCTTGCAGCTGTACCTTCAATTTTTCTAGCTCCTTGGGTGCCAACGATATGGTGCCTTTGATATCGGGGTCGCTCCTGGTACCATATCCCAAATTCTACTTCTCGCTCTGGTGGTAAATGAGGCAGCTCGTCAGGAAATACATCCACGAAATTGCACACAATCGGTATATCTTCCAATCTCTTTTCTTGCCTTGGTGTGCTGACAATGAATGCCAAATATGCCTCGTTTCCCCGGTGCACTAACCTTCGTGCTTGCACGACAGATAATAGTTCTCCTTGGCAATCAACTCTTTTTCCTTGTACCCCCTGATATGAAAATGGCATTTCTCAAGGTAGTCGAAATATTACACTCTTGTCTCGACAATCTAAATATGCGTAGTGCGTAGCCAGCCAATCCATCCCCATTATCAAGTCAAAATCACATATGTTTAAGATGGTGAGATTCGCAAGGAATGCTTTTCCTCCAATCATGATCAGGCACTGAGGGACGTATCTAGTTGCCAGGGTAGGTTGTTTAAGTGGTGTGGAGACCACACACTGTACAGATAAAAAGCCTATGGGCGCCCCAGCCTTGTCCACAAATCGTTCAGCAATAAAGGATCGGGTAGCGCCACTGTTAAATAGTGCATATGTTCGGTTATCGTACACACACAAATTCCCAGACAATATTACCGCAAGGTAACAAGAATATGAGTAAAGAAGTATTATAAATATAGGGATAGGTCCCTAAATTTCCTAAATTAACTCACTCTCCTTAGAATCTACTTATCACACAAGCGAAAATTTAAACAATACCTGTAATGGCCTCCTCCAAGTGATCATCTGCCTGCTCCTGAGTAATGGCAAACACTCTAGCTCGTCCTGGTGCTAGAGCTAGCCTGGGTGCTGCGGCAGTCGGGGGCTAGAACCGGATCAGTCCTGCTCGTACTCGTCACATGTCTATGTCCCTGTTTCCCACATTTATAGCAAGTCTTGTCCATCCAATAGTTCCCTGGTACTGAGGGTTGGGGCCCAGAAGATGGGGGTCGCCGCGGGGGTACTGCTGAATGTGGCGCTCGTGTCTCAGAATATCGTTCCCTCTTATGACTTCCCTCCATATCTTCTACTCTCGGTTCCATCCTTACTGCTGAATCAAGTAGCTCACTAAAACGGTGCATGGTCACTCCTCCCAAGGCAACCTGTAGTGGCCTGCGCAGACCGTTGAAGAATTGCAATGACTTTGCTTGTGTCCTAGCCATCGCCTCTGGAGCATACTTGCCCAGGTCGTGAAATCTCATATTATACTCCATCACTGACTCTCCTGACTGTTGTTTACAATGCTTAAATGCTACCATCTGTTGATCTCTCCATGCTTCCGGGGAAGTTTCGACGAAATTCTTCCTTAAAGGTATCCCAATCAATAAAACTTTGTGTCATCTCGCCCGGAGCAACACTATTCCACCAACAAATAGCTCTCCCTCCAAGATAATGCTGGGCTAACACCACTTTAAATTCTTCGGGCATCTCACTCATAAGTCCTTTTCAAACTCTGCCAACCGTAGCTCACCTCCTCGGGTCCTTTATCTCCCCAAAAACTGACTGTCCTCATGCGGTGTAGTTCTTGCTGAAAGAATCGTAGTCCACTCCTAGTAGGTGCTCCACCCAAACCGAGAATCGCCGGGCTACTTGCAGGGGTCGTAGCTGATAAAGGGCTTGGTACATATTTTGTTACCATCTCCATAAGTATGCGGAGTGTCTCTCCAGGTATCGTTGCCATGAGCCCTGGCGGCACTAAGCTAGGAGACTCTCCTTGTGCTCCAACCTCGGGAATAACAGTTGGTGCAACTAATGGAGCAACGGGCGAGGCACCACCACTTTCTCCAGTACTCGGTGGTGTAGCCTCTACAGCAGTAGGCGGGTTGCGCACATGCGGCGGTCGCTTAGGAGCCATAACCTGAAACGTTGAAGCAGCTCTATCAATTAGCTCATAATTAAGTCACCATAATTGCGCATTTCCCATAATGCTATATAGCTATTAGTCCAAAACCTCGCTCCGATACCAAATAAAACGAACCAAAAATTCAGTACTTTAATATTTAATATGTTCGTTCGGCAGTGTAGTGTCGTTAGCTTCAAAACACACTACACCCAAGCCTTTACTCGATTTCCAAACAAGACATCGAGCTATTAAGTTGCTAGGAATGGTAAATCCGTAATAACACATGCCCATGATACATATCGGGTTTTCAAAATAGAGTACAAATACTAGAAATTACAACTCCAAGGTTTAGGATAACGAAGAGCATCCACAGATCAGTCACTGCATGACCTTGACAGAAAATGAACTTCTGGAATTTGATGTTGGCCCTTAGTTCCTGCCTGCAACGCCCCTCTCTAGATCTGTTCATTAAAGAGTAGGTAGTGAGCTTCACAAGCTCAGTAGATAGTTTGTCTAAGAATGTTTCACTGCCAACAAATATGCACAAAACATGACTGCAGACAGACTCGATACTATCACTACTGCAGGCTTCACTCACTGCCATATTGATGGGCAGAACTCACTATCCTATGTTGCCATAAACATAACGAAGCCCCTTTTCATCTTTTAACAGAAATTGTGCAATCTTTCATGGATTAAACTAAGCATAAGAGTGCAATAACACTATAATGACGAATTCACAAAATTGCATGAATAGAAGTAGAACTGCAGGAAATGAAGAACTCAAGACAGTTTTTCAAAAGTAAAATCCATTTTTCTTTCTTTTGTAACAAAATCAACAGTAACTAGAAACAGGCAAAGTACACGAGACTCAACCCCTACTTCCAGCACATAGCTCGGAAAGTTGGCATCTTTTTTCTGTACAAATGTCTCCTTCGAGAGATAGAGGACCTCACCTCCACTGTCAACCTCGGAACAAGCATCCTCAGCACTCACTGCAGGACCCTTACTCGGAACAGCCACAAAGGCAACTCCTTTCACAGACAAATTGTGATTTTTTTGCCACCCAGGCCTCACACACCTCCCAGGTCGACCTCTAGCCTCCCCTCCACTCATTTATACTTACTGATTAAACATTAGAGCATACAGCACATAACTCATCTATCTATGGTTTGAAAACACATTTCAAAACCTACAACTCAACCCTCAGCTCGAAAAATAATAATAATAATAGTAATGGTAGTAATAATAGTAAGTATTATTATTATAACAATAATAAAAGGAATAAGCGAATATAACAGAAATAAACGGTTTACTTCAATCATACACTACATATATTCGAAATAAAATAAATGCTTACACAAATAAAGAACAAACTACACAGATAAAATACAATTAGGTGCAAATATCCACTATTATATCCCGCTAACTTTTAATCAGCCTAGAGGTCCATAAACAAATAACTACTCTTTATAATCCTATATATCTTTAACCGTAATATGATGTCCCCAACTCGTCCTATCAGAGGTCATGTCCTCAGAGAGGTTTAATCCTACTAAATCTAACCGAATCTACTCATCCCATGTTCTCTTAGGTCTCTTCCGCCCTCATCGCCCTTCGACTTCTAATCCTTCGACTCTCCTGACTGGCTCGTCCAAACTCTTTCTGCATACATGTCCAAACTATCGTAACCTACCCTTCCTCAGTTTTGCGCTTATAGATGCGACACTTAGTGTGTCTCTAAAGACCACATTTGGAATCTTGTCTAATCTCTTGCGACCACACATCCACCTTAGCATCCGCATCTCTATCACTTCAAAGTTTTGCGCATGCGACAGTCGCATAGCCCAACACGCTGACCTATAGAGCATTGCCAGTCATATAACCGTTCTATAAAATTTTCCCTTTAACTTGAGTGGGACTTTTTTATCACACAACACTCGAGTAGCCGATCGCCATTTCATCCATCCGACCTTGAGGCGATGGATAACATCGCCTTCCACACATCCATCCTTTTGTA
>JAOYMZ010044950.1:0-30951 GCA_025802335.1 Pinguicula primuliflora | reverse complement strand
ACATAAAACATGTACCCAAGTTCTAATAAAAGTGGAAATGAGCATGTTTTGAGCTAAAATCTTGTGGTTTGGGAAATAAAATGGACTAAAATGTAGCATGAAATAAGCCCTAATTAGGTGCTTATCAACCACCTTGTAGTCCAAAATCCTCACAAATTCTTCCACTCGGCATAATTTTTCCGACTGGGTTCCACATCAAGATTATGACTTTGGTCACCCACATATTGCAAAGCAATGACACATGAATTACATTATGCACGCTCGAAAAGGTTGGGCGGTAAAGCTAGTTGATAAGACACTTCCCTGACTCGCTCTAGTTTCTCATAGGGTCCAATGTATCTCGGACTTCTTGCCTCCTCTTCCGAATCTGACCACTCCTTTCGTAGCTGACACCTTCAGGTAGGCCTTGCCGCCTATTTGTAATATAAGAGGACAACGTTTTAAGATAGACCAAATCTTTTGTCTGTCATGAGCCTTTTGTAAGTTTTTCCAAATGATAGTAACCTTCTCTTTAGCGACTTGCACAAGTTCTGGTCCCGAAATATGTTTCTCTCCTACCTCATCCTATTATGGAGGAGATCGATATCGACGACCATAGAGTACCTAACGGAGCCATACCCAAGCAGCTACGATAGCTGTTGTTATAAGTGAACTCAGCTAAAGGTAGGCACCGCTCCCATTTCCCTTTGAAATCCAACACACAAGCACGCAACATATCCTCTAAGGTTTGAATGGTCTGCCCGGGCTGCCCGTCAATTTGTGGGCGGTAAGCCAGTTGAGCCACAACTCAATGCCCAAACATTCTTGTAGGCTCTGCCAGAATCATGAGGTGAATCATGGGTCACGATTAGATATAATACTCACAAGTATTCAATACAATCTCACGATGTGTTTGATTTATTCGGTTAACAACTGAGTCATTATGTAGTGAGGGTTATGGGTAGAAATGTGCACACTTCGTGAGTCGACCCACAACCACCCAAATAGTATTACAAAATTCATAGTGATGTGTTCTCACTTCCACAAGGGTATCTCCAAGGACTGGAACTCACCTTTTGGTCTTTGATGTTTGGCTTTGACTTACTGACATATCATGCACTTGGCCAAAAAATTGGCCGTCTCACACCTTAAATTAAGACACTAATATGTTTTCTTGAGATCTCAGTACATCTTGGTGACTCCAGGATGAATACTTGTGAACGATGTACCTCTTTCAAGATGTCCCCTTTCAAGTCTAAATCATCTAAAACCCACATCTTTCCGAACTTCATGACTCGTCCATCAATTGTAAGTTTGTGATCAACATTTTCTAAAGTAGTTGCTTTAGAAATGAGATCCGTTAGTAACAATGTTCAAAAAGTCCTGAACTATTGTCAATCGGACAGAAAATTGAAAGAATCTCAAAGAATTGATACAGATCTACTCAGTCTAAGTCCATATCTCAACAGATCTAGTACAAGCAGAAGTTTTCCAATCTGAGCCCCAACTTGGCTCTCATACCACTGTGAGGTTGTGGATCTTGGCCAGGTCTACATAGGAAATTAGATTGTTAGTGAACTTCAACAAAATCAACTGATTTAAGTCCAAAAATATTGCATACAAGAGAATGTAAACTGAAACGAAAAATCCTATTTTTTTAAGACAGATCTTCAGTAGATCTGTTGAGATATCACGAAGATAAGCCCGAGAACAAAGGCTGTCGGTTTCTGACGAGAACAAGCAGCCTACCAACAACTCAAAATCCTCAAATGATGGAAATCAAGCAAGGAGACCGAATCTAAGACGAAAAACCAGCAAGAAACTGATTTAATCGGTAGAATCACAAGATTTGGCTGTGAAACGAGAGTAGGGTTTCTGAGAGAGAGTTCCAGTGATTTGTATCGACGGAGAGTGAAAATAGAGTCCAAAAGTGAGTTGATAAAGGGGTCGAGCAAATACTTATATGATGGATCGTGGACTCAAGGTAACCGGGCTTCAGGTAAGTTGGGCCTGCAAATTAGTTCAATCAGTGAATAATTCCATAAGCCCAAAACCAACATAGGATCAAATAATATAGGATTGGGCCAGGATATTAAGGCACTAGGACCACGGAATCAAAACAGAGCCCACCATCAGACATTAAGCCCAGAAACTATCTCACCGACCCAATAACAAAGTAATGAACCAAAAATGAGTATTTAAGTCAAATGGGCCGTATTCTCGTAAATATGAATTTCAATCTCCAAATTATGCATGCATGACCCGGCTAACAATTCATTTGATTCATAATTAAGCTCAAAGGCTTAGACTCTGAATGATTTTACATCATCTAGCTTATTAGTGTTCCCGGGGTGTGCAATTTAATCAAAGAAACACAACAATTAAGAGTTAGACAATGGGGTCATGCCCCAAAATCCTAACATATGTTGATGTGGTTGGTCAGCGAAATGCCCCAGACGCAGCTTTGGATCGTCTTTAATCAGAATGGCTCCAATACCATCTTTAAACTCAAAGTTATGAGTTGATGCAGGAGAAAAACAGAGAAGAATAGGTTATTTGGTTTGGTCGGAGTAAGAATAAAGAGACCAATAATTGAGCAGATCTCCTTCTATTTTCCACACATGACCTAATTTCTATTGGTTCCTTTTTTTTAGCAAAGCAATTGCTATTGGTTCCTATATATACATGTGGCAAATCCAGCCCAATGGGCCAAACTATTCTAAAACAAACAGGAATAAAAACAGAACTCAATGTACATCATAATCTGATCTTGCTGCTTTTCCATCATCTTCCAACAGTTGTTCATGTATTCCAATATATTCAATTTGGAAGCGCTGTTTACTTTGTCAGTGTGATAAACAGAAGATTCAATCTTATGATAAAAATTATCATAAGGTTGATATACCGTCGGTTAGCTACAGAGGAATTGAAGGATTGAATCAGTCACTCCATGATTCTAGCAGATCCATTGGCAATTCAAAAGGGAAAACGGCCACAAAATTAAAGGAGGTTTTATGATACCTTCCTATTTGTTGTAAACGGTTTCATCTATATATAGGGCAGCATACAATATTGTAATACACATTGAGAGAAATTCCTCTATCAATACAAAGAGATTCACACAGCAATTCTAAGATTTCTTGAAACTGCTCTGTTGCTTCTTTGCTCCTTTTTCATCTTGGTATCGGAGCTATCAAAATCATGTCTTCCGCAGTGCTAAATGTTGGCAATTTTCTCACTTTGAAGCTTAAATATGAGAACTATCAGGCATGGCGTGAACAAGTTCTAGCCCTCGCAGAAAGCCAGGAGCTTATCTCACATCTCACCGGTGAAAATCCACCACCCATCGCTACACTTGTAGCAGCAGTTGCGGATTCATCTCAACTAGCAGCACCTAATCCAGATTACATCAAATGGAAGACTGCTCATCGTCTTCTCAGGGGGTGGATTATTGGCACCCTGACTGAAGAAGCAATTGGACATGTTATAGGTTTGGATCTATCGTGTGAAGTTTGGAATGCCCTTAAGGAAGCCTATGCTCAATCTTCATAGGAGAGACCATTTTAGTTATCTCAGCAATTGACTTATTTGAAGAAAACTCCAGAAGTCACTTTGAGTGATCATCTGTGTAAATTTAAGAAAATCTGTGACAGTCTTGCAGGAATGGGTTATCCTGTGAGTGATCAGTAGAAAGTTTTTTCACTACTTACCGGTCTTGGAGCAAAGTATGAATCTTTTACTACCACCATGCTCAGACCTCCTATGCCATCCTTCAAGGAGATTGTTCCTCTCCTTCAAAGCTTTGAAACCCGCCAGATGATGCATTCTGCAGATTCCTATACCTATTCTGCTTTCTATGCAGAAAAAGGCACAGGACGAGGTGTGAAACCTCCTCAAAACTCACAGCGATTCAACTCAAAAGGAAGAGGCTTTGCACCTTCTCACCAAAATCGTACTTCGCAAGGTACTGATTCTAGAAATGTTAGAAGAGGATCGCGAGATTTCACCTGCCAAATCTGCCAGAGGAGTGGGCATACTGCAATACGGTGTTGGCATCGTTTTAACCACTCTGTCCAGCCAGATAATCTTCCTCAAGCATATCATGTTGCACAAGAAAATAATGTTTTAAATCCCGAAGAATGGACCACTGATACAAGTGTTTCAGCACATATGACTTCAAATGAAGGTATACTAAAAAATCTTACTCCATATTCTGGCATTGATCATGTTATGATAGGTGATGGAAATTTTTTAAAGGTAACACACATTGGTGATACTGTGATTTATAATGGAGGAAACAGACTTATGCTTAGAAATGTTCTACTTGTTCCTGATCTTGAAAGAAGTCTACTATCTGTTGGGCAGCTCACCTCTGGTTATAATGTCAACTGTGAATTTTCTGATGTTGGTTTTGTGATTAAGGACCGAGCAACTCAGGAAGTGTTGCTGAAGGGAGCCAAGAGAGGTAACCTGTATCTGATAAATTCCCCTGTAGTTGCACTATTCTCACGACGCTTTCAAGTTACTTCTCGTGAGATCTGGCATCAGAGGCTTGGGCACCCTCAAACTGCAGCAATTGATCGTTTGATTGCAAAAAATTTGATTAGGACTGTTAAGAATAAAAGCACTACTTTGTGTGAAAGTTTTCAACTTGGCAAGCTTTCAAAATTTCCTTTTGATGATTCTGTTCCTAGTTCGAATAAACCATTTGCCAAAGTTCACATTGACTTATGGGGACCAGCTCCCACATTGTCCATCCATTGTTTCTCTTATTATGCAGCTATTGTTGACGATCATACAAAATTTGTTTGGTTGATTCCTTTGAAAGCTAAATCTGATTTTATGAACCAGTATGTCTTGTTTGAAAGATATGTTCAGCGCCAATTTGATACCTACATAAAAATTGTGCAAACTGATAGAGGAGTAAAATTTGTTAATCTGCAGTTCGAACAACATCTGAAAAATTCTGGGGTCATACATCAATTATCATGCCCGTATACACCACAACAAAATGGCCAAGTTGAGAGAAGGCATCGTATGATCACGGAGTTAGGCATTACAGTGCTTCTGCAGTCTAATGTTCCTAAGCATTTCTGGGTTGAAGCATTCTCAACAGCAGTTTTTTTGATGAATCGAATGCCTCTGGCTCATTTTCAATGGGATTCACAATTTCTTCGTTTGTTTGGCAAACATCCAGATTATGGAAGTCTTCGTGTGTTTGGATCCAAATGTTATTTGTATGTTTGCGACACTCGAGCTAACAAGTTTGAGAACAAATCAATTCCTTGTACATTTATGGGCTATAGTGACCGTCACAAAGGTTACCATTGTTTCTCTTCTACGAACAATCGGTTCTACATATCCAGACATGTAGCATTTGATGAAATGATCTATCCTTTCAAGCACCATGAACAGTCCTCTGAGTTACCTACTCTTGCACATTTTCAGGAGTTTGAATCCTGGAATCATGATCCTCCAAACAACAGCATTCAGACATTGACTCAATATGATAGTCCAGAAATCATTTCTGATCCTATTGATGTTCCTATTCATCGACCGATCCAGCTTCTTGATGCTTCAACCATGGTGCCTTTGCCTACTGAACCTGTCTCTCAACATCATGTTGTAGACAATATTGTTCACCAGGATGTCTCTGCTGAACCAATTCAGCCTGCTGAAAATATTCAGAATGGCTCTGCAGCACTAGATGACTTATCAGCCCAGGATAGATTACTAACTGCTACTCTTAGTACAACTGATTCTACTACATATCATCATTTCATTCAAAATGCAGTTGCTGAATCTGAGTCACCGCCTATTCATGACAATGTTACAACTACACTTATTACTGACCATTCTCTCAGTTCTGCAGAACATCCTGACTCTAATTCTGGTTCTGAACCTGGAAATCATGAACTCTCTACCTCAGCTACTTCTGAAACTTCTTCATTCTCCAGTTCACTACACATTCATCCTATGGTTACTCGCAGCTGCTCAGGTATTCGCAAACCAAATCCTAAATGTGCATTGATTCATGAATATGCAGCTATTCCCAGAGAACCTCGTTCTGTCAAAAGTGCTTTGAAACATTCTGGATGGACACACGCTATACACGATGAACTTCAGGCCTTGACCACTAATGCAACTTCGGAATTAGTACCAAGAACTGATCACATGAATGTTGTAACATCTCGCTGGGTTTATAAGGTCAAATTGAATTTTGAAGGTCAAGTTGTTCGTCTAAAAGCACGCTTGGTTGCTCGAGGGTACACACAGACACTTGGAATAGATTTCCATGAAACTTATTCTCCAGTTATCAAGCCTGGCACCATTCGTCTGATCTTATCTATTGCTACTGTCAAGCATTGGCCGATACAACAACTTGACGTCCAAAATGCCTTCTTACATGGGAAACTTTCTGAAGCAGTTATTATGGAGCAACCTCCAGGTTTTCGAGATACTCAGTATCCAAAACATGTTTGTCGTCTAAAAAAGGCCTTATATGGTCTTCGACAAACACCCAGGGCTTGGTTCAATCGTTTCAGTACCTTTTTGCTGGGTTATGGTTTTTTCAGCAGCACTGCTGACCCAAGCTTGTTTGTCTTCCAACACAATGATGTGTGTATGGTGCTATTACTATATGTCAACGACATTCTTTTGACGGGATCACACAGTGATGTTTTAGCTCAATTCACTGCCACTCTACATGATGAATTTGCAATGACAGACTTGGGTTCAATTCACTATTTTTTGGGCATCCAGATCAAGTCTAGTTCTACTAATCTCTTTTTACATCAGACCAAATATGCAATTGAGATTCTTGAACGAAGTGGAATGGATGAGTGCAAACCCATCAAGACTCCTTTGTGTACGAAACTATCCATTGATCCTACTGCGCCTCCTCTATCAGATGCCACCTTCTTCCGTTCCATTATTGGTGTGTTGCAATATCTTACGTTAACACGTCCTGATATCACTCATAGTGTTAACTTTGTTTCTCAGTTCATGCAATCTCAACCACTGCGCACTTGGCCATTGTGCGACGCATTCTGCGATATGTTAAAGGTAGCCTCGAATATGGTCTTCGCATTCAAGCCAATTCTGATCTAAATCTATATGCCTTCTCTGATGCTAACTGGGTGGGATGTCCTCAAACCCTTCGCTCCACCATGGGTTACTGTACTTTTCTGGGGAGCAATTTGATATCCTGGTCTTCCAAAAAGCAGCCTACCGTTGCACGCTCAAGCACTGAATCGGAATACCGGGCTATGGCTCAAGCAACAACTGAGCTAACCTGGCTGACATTTATCCTTCGTGATCTTCAGCTTCATCTTTCACGCCCACCAGTTCTATTTTGTGACAACTTAAGCGCGTTATACCTTACTGTGAATCCTGTTTTTCATGCTCGCAGCAAGCACATCGAAATTGATTATCATTATGTTCGGGAACGCATTGCTCTTGTCCTTCGAGTCACACAACACATTTCTACCGCCTGCCAAGTAGCTGATGTGTTCACCAAGCCTCTGTTATGGCCATCTCTTGAAGCTATTCGTCACAAATTGTGCATGACATCCCTACTCAATTTGAGGGAGATGATAAACAGAAGATTCAATCTTATGATAAAAATTATCATAAGGTTGATATACCGTCGGTTAGCAACAGAGGAATTGAAGGATTGAATCAATCACTCCATGATTCTAGCAGATCCGTTGGCAATTCAAAAGGGAAAACGGACGCAAAATTAAAGGAGGTTTTATGATACCTTCCTATTTGTTGTAAACGGTTTCATCTATATATAGGGCAGCATACACCATTGTAATACACACGGAGAGGAATTCCTCTATCAATACAAAGAGATTCACACAGCAATTCTAATATTTCTTGAAATTGCTCTGCTGCTTCTTTGCTCCTTTTTCATCTAGTGGAGCTGCATTGCTTTCTGTAATGGTGTAAAAATATAGTTTTGAATTTTGGTATGGAATTGTTCAATTCTTATTTTTATAATAGCTTTTTTTAGATGGGTGTATCGAGTTTTTAATTTGCTTAAACTGGAAGGATGAAGGTTAGATTTGTTATAGAAGTTTGGTTCCTTGTTAAAACAAGGAACTGTGTACTTCTTATGCAGTTGGCCTATTTTATGGGTACAAAGAGGAACACCTTGAATCCACAGAAAAAGAATCAGCATTCACTTCAATCTTCACAAACAGCATAGAAAAATTCGTCATGCATTGAGGTACACATGTAGGCTGTAATCTCATACTTGCCTAACGTTTTTAGATTTTTTGGTCGTATTCAGAAAGACTTTTGCATCATTATGTCAAGAGAAAAGGACACCTTCTGGTGAGTTTGAAATCCTGTTCTTTTTTCTTTCTTTTTCAAATCTCATTGAGTTTTTATAATTGATGATCTTTTGTGTTAGTTTGCGAGGCTTCAGTTTTTGTTGATGGAGTGATGTTATCCCTTTGCAGCCATACTTAGCTCACCCTGTTTAGATTCTTTTTATTTGGATGCCTTCTTGAATTATGCCATTTCAGAAACATAAAAATATTTTGTATTGATGTAGAATTTGGATTCAGGGTAAAGAAACATGTAATACAAAACTATAGTATCAGATTAAGATTATATGTCTACGCGCATAATTTATCATGTGTGTTCAACTTATTACAAAATATTTATTTATGAGTTATGACTTAAGAAGATTTCTTAATGGCAGAAGATGAGTATGTCGTGAATCAAGAAAAGAAAATACAAATTTGCATTCCTAGATGATCACAAATACATTAAACCACTCCCACACTCCATCAGATTGGAACCGTCACCTACAATCATCAAAAGTAGTTATACATTGATTTTGGAAGACGACTCAATTTCTTGATGGAAAAACTCAATACTTAAGAAGTGAAGTAGCAAAAGGAGGAAATTTAACTAAACCAAGTTGATATTCATAGAGATCAAGTTGGTCTTTTATCGATATGGAAGTATGTTACCACTGTTTGAAAATCCTCCCAAACAGCTGCATAACTTGAACAATAAAATTTTGTCTACTAAATTTATCAATATTCAAAGTAAAAACAACCAAAAGGATGAAACTTTGGATAATTCAACCAAGGATACAAAAAAATGGAATTGTCAAACCAAATACATGCTAGAACAGAGTTGAGACTTGAGAGTACCTTTAAGTTTAATACTCAGAGTTTCTTCCCAAAAAGACCTAACACAATCCAACGAGTTATTTACATCTTGGAATACTCTTTAAACTACATATCTCAGAAAACACAATATTTCTCAAAATAATTTAACAATGAATCTAAATTCTACATCAATACAAAATATTTTTATTCACAAAATAGGCTATCTAATGGACCAAAAAAATAGAATAAATCCATTGTGTGATAATGCACATACTGCCAAGCCATTAAGCCAAAAAAATCGAATAACCCCAACTTCAATATGAAAACAAATAAAACAAGAATAGACAATCTATTCTGGAAGGTTTCAACCAAAACAATATTCCATATGGAAGATTTCAGCCAAAAAAATTCAATAAACCCATCATATGTTACAAAATATGATTTGAAGAGGAATGAAGAAAACTGAGGTAATCTGATGCTATACTATCCCATTGCATTTTGTTAATATATATAGACATGTGTTCATATACATGGATTCATTAATCTACCATATCTATGTTAGGTATGTCATTAATGATAGGATTGGAACAAATCTCCATTGAGCCGCATCCATGATTTGCTGCTTGATATTGTAGGATCTGGTAGCTTGACATAGTTGACAAAGTTGATTGCTTAACATCATAAATATAGCTACCCAATCAACTTACCAGTGACATGAATACCCACAGTTGATTTCATTGGACAAAAGAGAAGAGCCGCTGCTGTAGTTCTGGACGGGAGTAAAATGTGAGTCATGCTGTAATTTGGACAGAAGGCAACAAATTTGTGTGTGTTTATGGGGGGAGTGGGAAGAAAAAAAAATAGGAAAGACAAATAGGAAATGTCTCATACCGTTTTCACAAGCGGGATACTATTGTCTATAAATTAAGAATGACAATTGGGATTGCCGAATTATTTTCCGCTCCCGAATAGTGTGTCGAATGATGGTGTCGAATTTTAATTTGGACCGTTGGATCAAAATTCAACGGTCCAAATCAAAAGTGTTTTAAGTGAACAGTTAAATGAGTCATTTGATCTGAACCATTGAATTTTGATCCAATGGTCCAGATTAAAATTCGGCACCATCATTCAACGATATTTAATTCGCCCTGAGCTAGAGCCGGGCTTAAAGAATCGGTCCATCTTATTTGAATTTATTAAATAAATATAAGCCCAACTTTTCGAACTAATTGGTTTTTTTGGGGTTGGGCTCCCTGATGGGTCCGTCCCTGGCCACCTCCAAATGCTCCAGTCAAATTTCTCGATCCCACTTCACCAACGAATTATATCTAATAATTTATAAATTGAAATCCAAATTGTAAACTAAAATAATCAATTTTTTTTTTGTATATTGGAAAGGCGTTCTACACCGTCAGACACAACCAAAACAAAACAAAATAAAAAACCAAAAGTAACAAAATGTCAGTAGGGCTTCGGTCGTCCCAAAACATTTTCTGCATCCAAATTACAATTCTGCAAGTTCTGCATCCAAATTAAAAGGTATGCAAATTAAAACGAACAGCATAAACAGCACAACACTTCTCCAGTTCATTACTTTCACCAGTAAAAAAAATTTGAAGATCAAGTTCTAGTTCATTACTACCAACTTGATACTGTTGGAATAAGCTGGTAAATCCGATGGCTCCCCAGACAAAGTCCACACCACTATCGCAAGTTGCTCTGGTATGTTACTATGTCCAAGTCTTTAGTTTTGAATAAGTCATCTATCAGTTCAACTGCAATATGTTATGCAGTCCGATTATTTTGTTTGAGTCTATCGAGTCTGTTGTTTCATCAGCTATTTATAGCTGTATTGCTTATTCAATTCAATAAGGAAAACCTTCCAGAAATTCTTAGCTCCAAACTTTTGTGTTCATCACATTTTACAACATTTGGTATCGGAGCCTCAAAATCATGGCATCTGACAATAGTTTTGTTCAACCCTCTATTCCCAGATTCGATGGACACTACGAGCATTGGTGCCTTTTAATGGAAATTTTCCTTCGTTCGAAGGACTATTGGTCCGTGATTGAGGTTGGGTTCTCCACTGCAGGTTCGGAGAAAGCCACGGAAGAACTGAGGATGAAAGATCTCAAGGCCAAGAATTATTTGTTCCAGGCAATCGACAGAACGATTCTTGAGACTATGTTGAGGAAGGATTCAGCGAAGGAGATTTGGGACTCGCTGAAGTAGAAGTATCAGGGCACCTCTCGCGTCAAACGGGCACAGCTGCAGGCTCTCCGCAGAGAGTTTGAGATTCTGCAGATGAATGGCGATGAGACAGTCACCTCTTATTTTGGTCGTACACTTGCCATCGTGAACTAGATGAAGAGCCATGGTGAGAAGATGGATGAGGTGATGATTGTAGAGAAAATTCTTCGATCAATGACTACGAAATATGATTACGTCGTCTGCTCAATCGAGGAGTCTCACGATTTGGATAAATTGAGTCTGGACGAACTGCAAAGTAGTCTTATTGTACATGAGCAGAGGATTGGGCGAAGCACTCGTGATGAACAATAGGCTCTTCACGTCGATTTTAATGCTGAAAGACGACCTTTTGGTCGAGGATCAGGCCGAGGACGCAGCCGTGTGAGAGGCCGCTTTGGATCTAGACCTAACAGAAACACTATAGAATGCTACAAGTGCCACCACCTTGGCCACTTTCAATGGGAATGCCCACGACAGACAGAAGAAACAGCACATCTGCACTTTGGTTCCTGCTCAGATGAGATGGCAGTTAATGGCTCTTATTGAGCCTCAATCTAATCCAGCTGAACACATTTGGTTTTTGGATTCTGGCTGCAGCAATCACATGTGTGGAGAACAAAGTTTTTTCCCCAATCTTGATCAGACCTTCCATCAAAATGTCTAACTTGGTAATAACCTGAGTATCCGAGTTGCTGGGCGAGGGAATGTTCGAATGCAGATTAATGGACTGAAACTTGTGATCAGTGAAGTATTCTATGAACCAGAACTGGCAAATAATCTACTGAGTATAGGCCAACTTCAAGCTCGAGGTCTTGCCGTTCTCTTCAAGAACAGTCGGTGCAAAGTCTTCCATGATGATCATGGTCTCATCATTAACACGGCAATGACCTCCAACCGTATGTTTCCTATTGTTGCTCAACAGGACTCCTCTAACTCTTGTTGTTTGTCTACACAAACATCTGATCCCACAACCATCTGGCATCAAAGATTTGGTCATCTAAGTTGGACGGGACTCAAAGCTTTGCAACAGCAGAATCTGGTACATGGATTCCTCTAAGTTTTCAATTACTCCTAAGATATGTGAGCACTGTTTAGCAGGTAAACAACATCAAGCAACATTCTCTCAAGAAACTTTGCAAAGAGCCACATCTGTTCTGTAGCTAGTCCATGCTAATTTGTGTGGACCCATCACTCCAGAATCACAAAGCAAAAGGAGATATATTCTTACATTCATCGACAATTTCAGCAGAAAAACATGGGCATACTTCCTCATCGCAAAGGCTGATGCTTTCTCAATGTTCGTGACATACAAAGCAGCGGTTGAAAAAGAAACTAAAAAACAACTCCAAAGTCTCAGAACGGACCGTGGGGGGGAATTCAACTCTGCTGAATTTATTTCCTACTGTGCAAAAGCTGGAATTCATTGTCAGCTCACCGTCCCTTACTCTCCGCAGCAGAACGGTGTCGCCGAATGCAAAAACAGGACTGTGATGAACATGGTTCGAAGCATTCTAGCTACCAAACAATTGCCCTGAATCTTCTAGCTAGAAGCTGTCGCATGGACCATTCATGTTATTAATCGCTCTCCAACACGGCCGGTCAAGAACATGATGCCGAAAGAAGCCTGGAGTGGCCATAAACCAAGCGTGGAATACTTCCGCATGTTTGGTTGCCTTGCTCATGTCCATGTACCTGAAGCTGGAAGAACCAAGTTGGACAACCGCAGCCTAAGATGCATCAACTTTGGAGGAGCCAAGAGTCCAAAGGATACAGATTGTACGATCCTGAGCGGCAGAAAATCATACTCAGTCGTGATGTTGTCTTCGATGAAGACAGACAATGGGATTGGAGCACAACCTTACCTCATCAACCCATCACTGAGCTCACGATGGAAGAAGAAGGCCCAATCAGCACGTCAGAACAAGTAGAAACTATTGATCCTGCATCTGATAATTGTGCTTCCCCTGCCACATCTGAATCCAGGATCCAAGATGACTCCAACATCGACGATCATGCATCTAATCTTGAAGACCAGACACCTGTTGCTCGCCGTAGGGTCCCTCCATCCGATTACCTATCGGAAGATGAAACCATGGCACTCTATAACGCAGGTGATCCCCTTACATACAAAGAAGCTTGCCAGTAAGCTGTCTGGAGAGCTGCAATGGATCAGGAGATCGCTTCCATCGAACGAAACAACACTTGGACATTGACCTCACTTCCTGCAGGAGCAAAAGCCATCGGCGTCAAGTGGGTGTTTAAGACTAAATACAACGAGAAAGGTGATATTGACAAACACAAAGCCAGGCTTGTTGCCCTTGGATACAAACAGCAGCAGGGTGTTGACTACACTGAAGTTTTTGCTCCAGTCGCACGCCTGGACATAGTTCGACTGATAGTTGCACTTGCTGCTCAATTCTCATGGCCCATCTTCCAACTTTATGTCAAATTTGCCTTCCTCCACGGAGAACTTGATGAAGAAGTGTTCATTTTGCAACCCCCTGGATATGAACATGAGGGGGCAGAGGACAAGGTCTTCCGTCTCAATAAAGCGCTGTGCAGTCTCAAACAGGCGCCCCGTGCTTGGTATAGCCGCATTGAAGCTTATTTCTTGCAAGAGTGATTCAAAAATGTCCGTATGAGGCCACATTGTTCGTGAAAGAAGACAATGGGCAGCTGCTCATTGTCTGTCTGTATGTAGATGACCTCATCTTCAGCGGTGATGCAACACATCTGTTTGAATCCTTCAAACACTCTATGCCCACCGCATTCGACATGACCGATCTAGGTCACATGAGGTTCTTCCTCGGTTTGGAGGTGAAGCAAGAAGCCGATAAAATCACTATCTCCCAACAGAGGTATGCTGGGGAGGTGCTGAAGCGTTTTCACATGTCTGAATGTAATCTTGTGCTTAACCCTATGATACCAGGATCAAAACTGACAAAAGACTCTGGTGCAGCAATGGTTGATACCTCAATCTACAAACAGTTAGTTGGTTCCTTGATGTATCTGACGGCCACCAGACCAGATTTGATGCTGAGCGTAAGTATGATCAATAGATACATGGAACGACCAACCGAGGATCACTTCCTCGCTGCCAAAAGAATTCTCAGATATGTGAAAGGAACAATGAACTATGGCCTGATTTATAAACGAGAAGGCAACAGTATGTTAGCAGGGTACTCTGACTCTAATTGTGCAGGGGACCATGATGATCGAAAAAGTATGTCAGGCTACACATTTTTTCTTGGCTCTTCAGCCATCTCATGGTCATCAAAGAAACAGCCTCTCGTCACACTGTTCACTACTAAGGCAGAATACGTCTGAGCAACCTTCAGCGCCTGCCAAGCTATGTGGCTCATAAATGTTCTGCACATTCTAAAGTAAGAACAACATCGTCCAACCACCATCTATTGCGACAATGTGTCAGACATAAAGTTGTCCAAGAATCTAGTACTACATGGCCGAAGCAAGCACATAGCTGTCCGCTATCACTTTCTAAGAGAACTTGCGCATGATGGGGTTCTTGAACTGTAGTACTGTCCCTCAAAACATCAAGTAGCGGACATCCTCACTAAACTGTTGAAATTAGATGCATTTGTTGCCCTGCACGAAGCCTTGTGTGTCCATAAGCTCGAAGGAGATGATCCAGCTTAGGAGAGGGTGTTGGAATAAGCTGGTAAATCTGATGGCTCCCCAGACAAAGTCCACACTACTACCGCAAGTTGCTCTGGTCTATTACTATGTCCGAGTCTTTAGTTTTGAATAAGTCATCTATCAGTTCAACTGCAATCTGTTACGCCGTCCGATCATTTTGTTTGAGTCTATCGAGTCTGTTGTTTCATCAACTATTTATAGTTGCACTGCTTATTCAATTCAATAAGGAAAACCTTCCAAAAGTTCTTAGCTCCAAACTTTTGTGTTCATCACATTTTACAACAGATACTGCATCCAGATTCGTCAAATTGTGCAAGTATCCAAATTCTGCAACAGAGCCAAGCCAAAAAACAGTATCCAAAACAGCAGCAGAATTTGGAAAAAAAGCAAAACTGCAGCAATAAGAATTGAATACTTGTATCACTAAGAAGCTTGAGAAGCTAGAATACATTACCTTGAGAAGCTTGAATACATTACCTCTGTGTCTGCAAAACAACGAATTGCTGTAGTATTGGAAGAAGAATCCTTCAATATCTATGTTTTTCAACGAATTGCAGGAGAATTGAGCATTCGGATGTTAGGTTTAGGGTTCTTGATTTTTTTCTTCAATGTTCTGGATTGGAGTTCCAGTTTCACATATGGAATTGCTGCCGAATTGCTGGAGAAGTGCTGTAAAAGTGCTCTTCAACGGATTGCCGGAGAAAGTAATGAACTGGAGAAGTGAAATGTTTTTTTTTGTTTTTTTTCGATCAGATTTTTTTTAATTTATCCCGTAATTCGGGTCGGGCAGACGAACCGGATGTCGACCCGCACGCTGACCCGCGCGTTTGGAGATTTCAATTCTGGCCGTCGGATTTAAATCCGACGGCCAGGAACGTTGTCTGACATATAAGGCACGTGGTCCAGTCTGTAGTGTCCGACTGCGGAAAATTTCCGCTCCAACCAGTAGTTTGTATTTCCACTTATCAATTGTAAAAATTCCATCATAATTTTAATTGTGCTAAATACATATTTTATAATAAAAATATTATAAATAAACAATTATTGTTTAATATTGACATTTTAATAGCAGTGTTCGAGAAAACGTTAAGCGGGCGGATCCTAGGCGATCAGAGCTTGTTCAGCGCCTAAGCGGCCTAGTCGCCCGTGTAAGCAGGCTTTTAAGCGGTCTAAGCATTAATTCGAGAAAGGCGGAGGGAGATATCCTAATGCCTAGACAGCGCATAAACAGTCAAGGCAACCTACTTCTCGTACAGAATTAAATAGTGAATCGTAAGATTCAATTTATGAATAGACATTTAAATCATAAATTGTAAAATTCAATTTTTGATGTGCTTAAATAATTCATAAGAAAGATTTGGATAAGTGAACTTTAAGATCGGATGTAATCATAGAATATGAATCCTAAAATTTTGATAACTGTTTTTGAGGTTATACATCCAGTAACACCACCGAAGAAAAGACGTCTGTACTCCAGTAAATATTCTTAACAATCAATACATTGGTTTCTCAAGCTCAATGATTTCATTTATAGAATCGAAGCCAATCCAACAGCATTATCGCCTTCCTCCTGGACGTTCGATTCTGGAGCTGTTTGCAAAGGGCGCGACCTCACTGAAAAGTTAATCAGCGTCAGAATAATTGACGAGATTTACAAGTGAAAATTTATCGTCATCCACGAGAAAATATAGCTTAATCGTTTCCACAAAGAGTTATGCTACGGGAAAATTGGGCACCGAGAGATTTTTGGGCGTTTCCACAAAGAGTTATGCTATGGGAATATTGGGCACCGAAAGATTTTTGGACCAAACTAAAAAAAGTAAGATTGGTTCGGAAATTCTCGTGTCGAAACGATATCGGAATCAGTCATGAAGTTCGATTTCGGCGCCAAAGAAACTAAACCCCCATTAAATAAGCATTTTAAGAGCAACAAACTCAAATCTAACCTTAAATGATGTGTTACAAGCATCTAAATTAAAATTTAGGACCAATTCCAAAATCATTTTGACACGAGAATTCTAGAACCGGTTTTACTTTTTAATTCGTCAACCGTAAAGTACTAAAAAAGCGTGGGTACCAAACCAAGACTAATTGTTCCAGAAACAACTATCTCATGCTATTACTTTTTTACAACTATAGTTATAAAAGTTATCTCATACGGATTTCACACATAAATATATAACTATAAGTGTGTGCGGTCAACTTAAATAAAAATATTTGAACTACTCTCATTATAACATTGAGCCTAAGTTAATAGATTGTAGCATTACATTCCTATTCATCCTATTCAACTTGATTGATATTTACGTGTGAAATGGGACATTCCAATACTCCCTCAAGTCCAACTAGGTAAACCCTGTTAGACTTGAACTACCACAGATAATACCCGTGGGGCCAATACTCAGGCCTTTTCCCGAAAATAAATTTGGGTACTGCCCGCTTCGATACCATGCTAGAAAATGGATCGACGCTAATCAGGCTCGGATTTTGTGTGTGGACCAACTTAAATAAGAATAAGTGGGCTAATCACATTAAATCCAAAAGGCCAATGTGATAGATTGGTGCAACACATTCATATTTAAGTTAATTGATATTTATATGTGAAATCCGTATTGGATATTTCAACACTCCCCTGAGGTCCAAGTAGGTAAATCCTATTGAGATTTGGATTACCAGACGAATCATGCCCAATTAGGTCAATTCTCATTATGGGGTCAATATTCGGAACTTGGGAAAACAATTACGAGGACTTCAGAAACAATCATACAAACAATGCCCAAAGTGGCCGAAAATCAAAATATTAATGCACCCTATTATTTCATTTATAATTATAATTTGGTTGAGGACAAGATTTAGGAAAGAAATTTACATTTTTTGTGGGAAATGCTATATGTAACTTCTACACCTAACAAAAGAGTAATAGATATATATAATAAAATTTATTATTGTAATTGAATTGTTCAAATACAAATAGCATTTGCTTTTTTTGTGTGTGTATGACAATTCAGGAGAGAGATTAGGCCATAGAAGTTTTCTTCCACTTATGTTTGTGCTATTTCTACTTTTACACTATTTACTGTTTCTTGTTAATCTTCAGTTTTGTAAAACCAAGGACAGAAAACATGGATAATGGTTATGTAACAATTAAATCTCTTACCCGTGAAATTTGTAATCACATTTACACCCTTTTGAGTCGCAAGGGCCTTGACCTTATTTCCAGTAGCCAATACCAAAAGACTTTTCATGAGCTGCTTTTGATCCTTTAGGCTACCAGTCCTTGATAAAGCTTCTTCAAAAGAAAGTAGATCTTGAAGTGTAATAGAGGGTAGAGACAATAGAATCTGCAACATGTGATTAGAGTTCAGTCTCATATGCAAGGCATAATAAAAGAAGCCAATTTAGCTCATATATAGTTTGTTCGCGTGCAAGCTATTGGAGGAGTCTAACCAACCTGCCTCGGAGTTGGATCTCTTGCAGACAGGAAGACAACGATGTCACGACAGAAGCCAACTAAGTCGGCACTTACGGCAGCAAATGACTCAAGGGTTAAACCGTGAATGATAGCAGAAAATAAATCTCTGCATACAAAGTTTCTAAGTTCCAAATTATCTGTCC
Organism: Pinguicula primuliflora; assembly: GCA_025802335.1. Classification (NCBI taxonomy): domain Eukaryota; kingdom Viridiplantae; phylum Streptophyta; class Magnoliopsida; order Lamiales; family Lentibulariaceae; genus Pinguicula; species Pinguicula primuliflora. The sequence continues at coordinate 12,319 of JAOYMZ010044950.1, read as the reverse complement.
AAATTGAAATGAGAATCACTTGCGACCAGAAAGCAGAAACTTTAGTCATGGCTTCACCATCAGGCCAGCCAAATGCTTCAAGGCATATCTTCATGGCCGGATTAGCAAGACTTTTGCTGTTTAATAAAAATCTGTGAAGAAAAATGTAATCAATATGGAAGACCTCAAACATGAAGCCTGAACCACATATGGGCCATAAAGACTTCCAGTCTTAGAAAACATACCCAACCATAGAATTGGAAGAAAAGTCATTCAGGTCTCTCGAAGAGGAATTATCAGAGGGCTTTACTTGGACAGCTTGATCTAAAGGAGGAATCGCAGCATTAAGACTTGGTGAAGCAATTACAGAAAATAGAGAACAAATCTCACGTGTCAGATCCCTAAGTAGCTTTTCCTCCATGACTTCCACTTTCAGGTCTGACCCACCAAGAATTCCTTGCAAATCTGGAATTTTTGCTTTTCCGTCTTGTAAAAGACCAGACCATGAACAGCTAAGAGCCTGCCCAACATGGAGAAGTAATGGATGGAGGAGCTTCTCCAACCACATTTCCCGCAGCTCCAAGGGACAGCACTTAACCATCGGAATTATAGCCAAGTGTATCAGCTGCTTTACGTGCCTGAACTCCATGTACTGTATGTTCTCCATCAATGCTATGATAACTAAATCAGCATTTATGCCTCTAAAGAAAGAATCCCCAAGCGTTGCAGACAACCCAAGGATGCTATACCTGGAACACAAGATTAAAAAGTTGAATGCCAACAAACTATGTTCCTGTCTTAGAATACGAAAAGAAAGGTTAATTTGATGCAGTAAAACCATATGCTATCATTTTTTGTGTGCTTTGTTGAAAACTTTACAACAGGTAAGACCTTTTCAGAACATCTAACCAAAAAGACTGGTGATTGTAACAAAACTAAATCTAAAATTTTGTACATATCCATTAATACTTGGCATGAACCCTAAATCACTTACCCACTCTCTCTTATTCCTCTTAGCCAATTTCGTATATCCGTTTCGCTAGGCTCCATATTGGGTTCTTTGTTAAAATCATACTGAGATCCATCAGCAAAAGTCAAGGCACCCCTAGCCAATTTATGCTTCCCTTCGCCAAGAAGACCACTTTTCTCAACATCACTTATTATCATTGCCATCCTCATTTCTTCACGAAGCGAAAGAGTAATAGATGGACACCAAAGAGAATGTATAGCACGAAGCAGCTGGGAAATCAATACATGCCATATCTACTAAGATTGAGAATGCTTTGTAAAATCAAAACAAATGTACCGATGATAGCACATAGCAGACTTACCTTAGAAAGAGGTGGCAGCATCCAAGAGATATGGGAAGCCATTGGGTGGCCATAAGCCGAACTTATTTTTGAATCATAATTTGAGTTGGCTACCTTAAAACCACTCCTTTTAATTGCCTTCTCAAAAAAAGTTTCCATGTGAAACACCGACCACATAAACTGTGTATCAGCGCAAAGATGGCTTAAACTGGTCGGTTCATTCAAGTATCTTTCTTGCCACTCTGGTTGAATCCACTGTTTGTTCAAAGGTTCGAGCAGCCAGAGCAGAACTTCATGTTGTTGTTGAACCCTGAACAAGTGTAAAATTCTCAAAAGAATTAGGAGGAGAACCGTCATAAGCAACAGAGCTAAGATCTATAGGTTACCCGGCGGAAGAAGCCATGATAAGAAATGCTTCACCGAGAAGATTTTGCTCGGCACGAAGTAATAGTCCCTGAGCTTGTAATTGTGTCATGGCGTTAGCAAATTCCTGTACCAACATTAATCCAATCATCATATCAAATTAGCGTCCAAATTCACATTACTGGGACTTAGTTCTACTTTTACCATCTCTTAGATACTGGACACCTCTTATCAATTACTAAGTTCAGGGAGAAATGCAACCGGAGTTCAAGTACATTTCATTAATTCCTAAGTTCAATCATTTTCTCCTATACCTGAAAGACACATTTACCTTCATGTAAGGCACGAGGCTCCCATTCGCAGCTTTCGCAATTCGGATGAAGGAGGTACATATCTGCAATCTCGCGTGACGAGCAGTATTTGTGGATGGATCCTGTAGAGAATGACTCACTTTAAGCAAGCACAGAAGTACACAGGAAGTTGGAGTTACTAGTTAAAGAAGCGAGATGACAACCTTAACCATGAAAGGCAGAGATGTCAAGAGTTCGAATAGTTTATTGATTACGCTGCCAACAGCTCCTGGGTAACACCTCAGGAAAGGACCCAATGCATCTAAATAATGACCCAGAGCTTCCACGAGTGTAGGTTCAGTCCATTTCAACATAATCAGCTGTTGCAGCAGACCTTCAAGTCACAATTACCAGATGAGAAACTACGATAGGATAGATGTTTTTCATAAGATTATACAAAAGTCATCACACCTTCGAAGTGTTTATTTAATGAAAGCAGGAATTCGGAACAGTTTTTGCCATGTTCAACTGATCCATGAAATATAGAGGAAACAACGTTTTCTAAGACCAGGTGCATGCTTTCTATTGCCAAATTCTGCATTTAAAAATCAAGAATAAGAGATAAACAGTGGCCGAGCAAGGCTATCTCAATTGTCAGAAAAATAAAGGCCACGGGGCTTACATCTGAAGGTGGAAGGTTATTTATAACTTCCGTAATTCTGGAACAAACTTTAGCCGCAGCTACAAGAGGCTTCTCAGATCCAATAAGACGGATCAATTCCAACTGCACGGAGAAAAAGTACTGAATAGTACCATAAAAAGACATGTTCGAATTAATATAACTCTTATAATATTTCACAACATAGAGATCCCTACAAAGTACAAATAGACGCTAATTCCCGAGCATGACAAATTATGGCCTTTGGGTCGACCCAGGTAACAAAGAAGGAGCCTATGAAAACTTATGATCCGACATAATTATCAAATACCAGCCTCGTGAACATCCACTCATGAAGAACAGTGGCTGATAGGTGCAGAAAGACGGAAAGAGGAAAGGGAAAATGATCCAGAGGAAAAATGATACAGAGGGACTCCTTGCGTTGCAGAAATTTAAGAAAAAAAGTAATGGAGCCTACTCATTTACATCAATTCCAATCTTACCAGTCGTGAACGGAATTGACTGAAATCCACTTTGCTGTCAAAGTCATTACTCCACAACTCCAAGTTTCCGACAGTTGCAGCTAAACTAGAATGAACTTTTTCTGTCTTCAGCATACGCTGGAAGGAGACGTCCAACATAGTACTATACATATTGTCAGTTACTAAAGATAGCACTTTTCTCTTTTCATTGTTTGCAGGTTCAGCATCTACTTTCAAATCTCCACCAAGAGAAGTTTTTGATTTGGATATTAAGTCCCGCAACAATGTCTACCATATGAAACCAAACAATTATCAGGTCTTTCAAGCTATATAGTGATTCCTCATTAAAATAATTGAACAGCAGAGTGTACCAGCCAGAATAGCAGAGAATGGTAGTGAAGAGCCAGCTTATAGTGTTGGAAAAAAAGGAGCATCTGAAAAATTCAGAAATAGCTCAGGTGCCAAAACAAAAAATTTTGAATATGATCCAGTGGAAAAGCAAATGTCATTAAGAAATGATCATAGAATAAAAGGGCAACTCAATATCTGTCATCTTGATAGACATATCAAATCCTCCTAATTTGATATTCAATTCCTTCTACTTTTTTCTTTTTTTTTATAATCATTGGACTCTTATTTTGATAAGAATTGTTATTTCCTATCTTAAAAAAAAAGGAAAGTCAATCTGCCCTTATCCAATAGTTCGCATGTTCCCCTAAGCCATTGTATGGCATAAAACGCCAAACAAAGTATCACGAACCAGTGGCATGTTCTTTGCAGGTCAACCAGTTGAAGAAAGTTGTTCAAATAAAGAATCTGCATAATAGGCAGCATGGAGCAATAAAAACAAAAGACACAGTCAGGGCAGCCAACAGTTTTCCAGGCATTCCTAAGAAATATGACATGAATCTTGAGCAATCTTTGACCCAAATGGATGACCTTAATGCTTAACACGGACACTATAATGCATACTGTTAAAGGAACTAAAAAGAACTAAACTAATACTATGAAGTTGCACGGAACAATTAGCATAATCCCTCATGATAAGCTCTTCAACTGGAGGTTAAGGGAAACAAATAATGACCTGTTCGAGGTAAAATGAAAGAGCTGAGCAATCAACTGCAACACAGTGCAAGTTTCCAGAACCCAATGATACTAAACTTTCACAAATGTTCTCTGCATACTCAAAATCGGCTTCACTGCAGCCAGCAATCGAACTAGACTTTGTGAAGAAATCTTTGGCAGCATTCATTAAGACCTCGAATACACTCCTCATTGCAGAATCAAACTCCGAACCAGCATCAGGAAGTCTTTTCCTACAGTGAAAAGTAAAACAGAAAGTGCCAGTCAAGTTCATCTATGACTGCATATTCTAACACATCAACGAAGATAAAACAATAGATCAAGAAACGCACACCAACCTTGATGAGACAAGTTTGAAAAACTCACATGCATGAAGACGGAAATCAACAGAAGAGAGTAAGTGCCCACAACTGTTGTCAAAGAGGTGAGAGGTTAGAAAAATCAATATAACAAAGAAAATTGCGGGGAATTTGAAGTAACCTTACCCATAAATGATTCCATATTTTGTAAGATCAGATAATGGAGCCCATTCAGCATATGCATTAGCAGCATTAACAATGGCAATCACTGTTGCTGAGTGTTGTTTCGCAACTTCTATTTGCTGTCTACTGGCTTCCATGATCGCAGCAGCATAGTGCCTCTCTAACAACTAAGCAAGAGTATGACAATTTGTAACACTAAAATATCATGCGCGAAAGTAGGATTCTCTACATTGCAAAAACTTACATTATACAACAACGGTAAAATTTCAGGCAGAGACTGACTCAGCACACGTAATAAAATCCGGCGTCTGTCACCTAATCATACACATGGCGAAGCAAATTAGAACTTAGCAGGGAATACACTCAAGCCTGGACGATCTAGCAAAAGAAGGTTGATGGTTTATAACTCGTTCGATTGCAGGATAAATTTGCTTCTTATGGAACGTAACTGATAGAATAATAAATATAGGGCAACATGTAAAAGACATGAAACAGGCACGTTCTTTTAATCCCCCGAACAGGATTCTTGGGATATATTCAGACAAAGCTTTCAACGAAGTGGCAAGGATAAGCAATGATCAGATTTCAGGGGTGCAACACACAAACCTTCTAAATCTTCATTATGAACAGTAATATCTTCTGGAAGCCACCTTAGCACCATTGATACCAGCTCAGCCTGATTCAATTAATGATGCCAGTTATCCACATGGCAGAGAAAAGTACAATGATCATCTGGAGTCAATGATGAGTTTTTTGGTCAAAAAGTGTATTGTATTATGACAGACTGCAACGATATAAATGCACGTGTATTTGCCCATAGCCACATGCATGTTTATGTATGGTTGGTATAAAGTGTATGGTGATATGTCAACTAATGCACTCAAACACATAAATGTATACACTCCCTTATACATGAAAGCACAAATACTCCTATCCTCAAATTATCTAGGAACTCTACACTACTGGGAGCCAACGATATCATGAACAAGCACCTGTATTGGACCCATGTTGGAGAGTGCGATTATAGACGGAATAAGTTCTTCCCATAAGCTTAGGCCTTCCCTCCTGACTATCTGCAGATATGTTATTTAGAAAAATAAAACAACAGACAATACTGCCACATCATAAAAGTTGGTGAAAATGGTAATAAACCTCAGCAACAAGACCAGCTGTCTGACTTTTTAAATGCCATTCTTCACAAGGATTGGCAAATTCAGACATCAATTCAAAAGCTAGTTTTGAGAAGTTTCCTTGCTCCACTTCGGTCAATTCATCCCAACGCAACCGGACGAGGTGCTGTAAAAGAGGAAATCATAGAAAATGCTGAAACAAATTCCTTCTCTTAATAAACAATTGGACCTAACATAGCGTACTCAAATCAAATTTCTTTCCCCGAGACTTTGTATGCGATCTCAAATCAAATAATTTATAATCAAGACTATATCTAATTTTTCTCGTACTCAGATCGTAGTGAACGAAACAAAAAAACATAATAGCGCATGGAATTTACCTGAAGCATTTTAAAAGCATGTAACCGGATTTCAGAAGAGCAATCTTTCCTCCTTACTAGTTGAAATGCGGTGTTTGCCAGTACACGCGGATCACCTGCTTTAACCTATGAAAGAGATAATTGTTAAACCAGCACATTATAGATTCCCCCAAAGTCGTAAAAGCTTGTATACAGTTTCTAAGTATGAGTGCGCAGCAGCTCGAGCATCAGAGGAAGAAGTCCAGTCTAGTGCAGCAGCTATTGCTCGCGCCGCACTGCTTGCTACTATTACATTTTCATCCATATATCTTTTCTTCCGATTCCTCCTTGAGGTGTTAGGATGACGGAGAGGAGAACGGTTTCCCTGAACTTGTCTTTATATGTTGATGCAAGAGCAGGAATTGTTACAAAGCACCTAATGTTGTGAATTGCAAAATCTGCGAAGACAAAAGAACGGGCTCCGTTCGAGGGTTTATGAAATTCCGAATTTGAAACGCGGTATTTTATTTTATTCGCCGACATTCTTCTCTTCTTTTTTCCGGAAATAAATGGAGGCAGGCACATCGGATTTTCTTTTGCGTGTAATTACAGATTAAGATTATGGCTGTGTTATATTTTATTTTGTATACAGCAACAGAATTGGATTTTTGGGAGGAAGCCAGAAATCTATATCCACAATTGAGACGGACTCAGTAAACGACTGTCACTCCCCAACAAAACGACCGCGCAACTTCTTTGTGCAAAGCAATCCTGACCGTAACTAGACTTTTTGTGTAATTCTCTTCTGACCGTCCGTTCCTTATACAAATAGAAGCACATTTCTAGGGCTCCCATTCTTGCTTCCCGCATTGTCGTTGTCCTTCATTTCTCCCCAACCGTCGCGCCTCCGCAAACGGTACCGTCTATTCCGCATCGCGCACCTACCGTGAAGATCCCTACAGTGTGAGCTATTCTACTGCTTCTTACCGTTTGTATCTACTCCTTCTTACGATTTATATCTACAGCTGTTTACGATTTGTGATGTGCGTGCAATTCTACGGATTTGTTGGTTCTCGGGTATCAATTATTAGACTAAACTGCTGAACCGCCGTCATCTGCTTCATTCCGACCAGAAGCTCTTCAATGGAGGTAATTATTTGTTTCATTCCAAATAGCTTAAAGGTTGTATCTATTTTGCTATTGTCTCAATGACAGGTTACGAAGTGGTTTATGAGTTGAGGAGGAACCTTTTCTTTTTTTGGAATTTTGTTGCTATTTTTGTTCGGTCTCTACATCGTGAAAGCGACAATCCCTACTACAAACTCTCATGATTGGTTGTCATATGCAACAACCAACAGGGCTAGAAGATTTGGACTCTCAGGCTTCTTCAGGTCGTGTTCTTGGAAGAACTGCTGCAATGATTGAATATGTTCTTGCTACGTCTTTGCTTGTTTATTTCATGGTTCTTGCCCTGTCATTATTCCAAGTTGCTTTACTCTTTATTCCACAACCACCTAACTGTTGAGTATATACTAAATCCTGGCCTTCAATTTGATGCCTAACTGTGTTATTTAAACTGTCGACTTCTACCTTCTAATTGTTCTCATGTCGAGCAGGTTTGGAGGCTGAGACTTCTGCAATGACTGAAGATGTTCTTGCTAAGGTTTTGCCTATTTATTTCCTGGTTCTTGCCATGTTTCATTTTCTTCCCCTGATTTATTACAATTCAAGTGTTTCATCATATTCTCCTCTGCAAATATCATCAGCTATTATATTCATCCTCCGAGCATCTCAAATCTTGGTGACATCAAAAAAGCAGTTGTAAGTTCTGTTCATCCATTATGTAGAATGAATTGATTTTCTTCATTGCTACCTTCGGTTTTTGGGTTCAGAATGTTGGCTTCAGCAATAAATAGCCCAAACATCCTAATTATGTCTTAGTAGTGTCCATCTTTACACCCGTGACTATTCTCAATTCTTTGCAATTTTAATGATTCAGATAACCTTTCAAGCACATGCCATACAAAAGATATGTGTGAGCATTTTAATTTGTAGCTTCAAATTTATATTTCAGTATTGTTCATATGGATTTATGTGTGGTATTTCTTACTTTTGGTATACATGAGTTTGTTTTTTTGATAGATTGGTTTTTGGTTCTGTTAAAGTTGTGTTTTCAACTCTTTGCAATTTTAATGATTCAGGTAACCTTTCAAGCACATGCCATACAAAAGATATGTGCGAGCATTTTAATCTATAGCTTCAAATTTATTTTTCAGTATTGTTCATATGGAACTTATCTGTGGTATTTCTTACTTTTGGTATATATGAGTTTGTTTTTTTGGTAGATTGGTTTTTGGTTCTGTTAAAGTTGCGTTCTCAACTCTATGCAATTTTAATTATTCAAGTAACCTTTCAAGCACATGCCATACAAATCTGGGAGCTGTAAATCTTGCGGATCAGTTTTCTGCCCGTCAACATAAGATGTAGGAGTTCAGACTTATCTTCTAGACTTATTTTGTGGTTAATCCAACACGCAAGTATGTTGTAGTTTTCATACTTCAGTCTTTTTTCCATCAAAACATATACTTCAGTCTATTTTTATCTTCATTTTTCACTTACTCAAAATATCGACAGTATTTTATTTGTACTCTTTAAAAGACAGAATTTTGGTGAAATGACGGAATTGCTTTTTCTTACGGGAAATATTGAGTTATTGGGGGTCCTTATTTTATCATGGAAATATCATTAGTCGTACCTACCTGTCTAAATTAGATTTGCATTTAGTGAATGCACACTCATATAGTTCGCCTATTATCGTTCATAGGATTCAACGATTCGTATACCACAAATTTAATTTCATGTCATCATCTCATTTTCACACTTTGGCTTTCGCACCAGTGACTATAGCCACGGGCATTACACTATTGGAAAATGATATGGAAGTCAAAATTTGGGTAGGAAAATAATAAGAAAAATACATGGCAAGATATTATTGGATGACTATTAATTGTGGGGTCACTCCCATAACCCATGATATGCTGCCAAATGTATTATAGTGCTTTTTTTGCACAAATTTTCACTCCTCATATCAGCTTCCATCAGAAATCGAGGCTTCAGAGTTATGAGACACCTAAGGCTGCAAATTGAATTTTAATACAACTTTACTTGCAAAAAAACATAATTGAATTTTGTTTCATTGCACATATGACCCCTATGATATGCTAACAAAAGCAGTGATAAAACAATTCCATCACTTAAAACAAGTGAAAATCGGATTGGGAAAATCAAATCACACTAGATAATAATGATGGGCACTAGAGGTCATTGAACAGGGCGGGTCAAACAGGTACGACCCAGACTAACCACGAATAATGCAAGTTTGGATCGGCCGGATCCATTTAAAAAATGGGTCAGGCTAACTTGTATTTAAAATGGGTCTGGCTAGATTTTGATTCTCAGTTGGATAGGTTAACAGGTGGGAATGACCAACCTATTTTTTAAATTTTATAATATAATGTAATAAGAATTAATTACGTCAAAACTCAATGCTCAATACTCAAAACAAACCCAATCCATTGGTCTGTCAGCCGTTTCTCTACATTTTCTCCTCTTTTATGTCAACTTTTTTAAAGTAAGCTAAAAATATTAAAAAATAATAACAAAATAATAAAAAACAGGCCAAACAGGTCGGTCCGTCAAAACCCGTGTAAGTTTGGAGTTGCCTCATTTTTTGGCAGGTCGGGTTGGCCTAGCCCATTTTGTAAATAGGCTAGTCTGGCCCGACCCATATTTATAGAACAGGTAGGCTGGATTTCAAAATTCAGCCCGCCATCCTGTATAAAACAGGGAGGGTCAGCCTGATCCGCCCGTTTGGTGATCTCTAGTAAGCACAATCAATAACCTTAAACTTAAGATTTTAATGAAAGTAACTCACATTCTTAACTAAATTAGCCCACACAAGCGCATCTGCGCACAGGAAGTCCGAGCTCGGAGTTGGGCTAGATCTATTTTCTAACATGGTATCGGAATGGGTGGTCTGAGACTCGAGAGTGTTTCCGGTAAAAGTCCCGAGTATTAGCCCATGAGTGGGCTCATGGGGGTTTGGCCCAATTTTTTGGATATTGTTTCAGGAGACCTTGATGATTGATTCTGAGGTCCTCGTAGGTCCGTTTACTGCATGCGTTTTGGTTTTATTACGGTAGTTATCGCGTTTTGTAACTACCGTAATCAAACTTGAAAGTTGTTTACTACCAGTTTGATTTGGAGCGCTATTTTTGGTCAAACGTCCCAAATCCCCCATTTTTCTGCCTGATTTTGATTTCGAGCGCTAAACCTATCCCCCGAAAATGGTTGGATTCGGAGCGTTACGAAATTGTGAGAAGTGTAAAAGACGAAAACACCCTCGTTTCATGTATGACTTTGTGCAAATCGTCACAGCCTCATTTCCCCCAAATCGACAAACCCTTGTCTGTCTTCCCAATCGACAATACGATTTTGCAGCAAAGAACCCTACCTACACATTTATCTCGTCTTCGAATCTCCTAGTTTGCTATAAATCAACCAAATACAGGTAAACTTTCTTTGAATTCCTAGAAATCGGCAAACCCTACATGCATTCGTTTCCCAGTTTGCTTGAAAACGAATTCGTAGTTTGCTGGAAATCGACAAACCCTATATGCATCTCTTTTTTTCGATTTCGTTGCTTGCTTCAATTTGTTGTTTGTTCTACAAATGAGGAAAATTATAGATCGAAAACCTAGGGGTCAGTCCAAAGTGGCTGAAGTCCAAAAATTGTCGACCTCGACATCAGAGAACCTTAGTTCATAGAATGATGGAAAACAAGATTCGCCTTTTGTTCTGGGTAGGCGAGAAAGGTCAAACAGAAACGAATCCAGCTCTGATGTCGACCCTTTTGACATCAGAGCTGAATATGCTGTAGCCAACGAGGACTTAGAAGAGCATCAAGCAGAAAGTCCACCGAAAGCCCCAGGACGAAAGCTTACAAGTGCCAGTGAGGAAGAAAATGGAGGCAGTGTAGGAGTGAAGAAAAGGGAGAAGAAGAAATGTTGGCTCCAATCTGAAGAGCAGGCTTTGACTGATGTTGCGAAAGAACTTGTTAAAGAAGGAATGCGTGGACAAGGAGGGTTTAAACCCGATTTTCTGGTGGCATGTGCTGAAAGGATTGCACGGAGGGTAAGAGGAAGCACTATTCGTGTTGTACCACACGTCAAATCCAAACTTCACATGTGGAAGAAGGTCTATGATTTACTATCCGACTTCATGGGAATGAGTGGGGTGTCTGTGGATTCGAGCACTCATCAGGTAGTTGTGGAGGATGAAACAACATGGGATTCAATCGTCAGGGTAAGATCACACTCATCACTTTGAGATTTATACTGCTATGGGATACTGCTGTGAGATTTATACTGCTATTTGTGCTATTTATACTGCTATGGGATACTGCAGTTAGCTATTTATTTTTTGGATAGTTTCTCTTATGCAGTTAGCTATGGAAATTTATGCATTTATGCGAGATTTATGCAGTTAGCTATTGAGAAGACATTGCTAGATTAATGCAGTATACTATGAGATTTATGCAGTATGCTATGAGATTTATGCTAGATTTATGCAGTTATGGAGATTTATGCAGTTACATTGTTGCTATTTATGCTAAGTTTTGATTTTTTGTATTACTTCTCTTGTAGACAAATTTGTATTACAAACTCCTGAAGGGCAAACCATTTTCAATGTATGAGGATTGGTGTGAGATCTTCGAAAAAGACAGAGCAACGGATGGATACGCACATGATGGTGGAGACATTGGTGAGGGTTCTGGGTCCAAAACAATAGAGGAGGAAGAGGACATCCGGGCTAGCGAAGACGGAGGTGTAACTGAAGTCGTTCTAAGGGTTCGCCGCAATAAGGGAAAACGGCCAATGACCGGAGAGGATGAAAAAACAAAGTGCTACTCAGAGATCCAGTCATATATTAAGAAACTTCATACTCCGGTTGACCCACCATTGGATGTCGCAAGGCGGTTGATAGACGAATTGAGGCCATACACTCAATTCAATATTTGGACGAGGATGGCTGTTATGTCACACCTCCTGGACAATGTCTCAGCTCGGCAAATGTGGCAGATTCTTGAAGAGGATGTCCGTGAGGAGTGGCTATGTTATCTGGTGGACAGGATCAATGATGAAG
>JAOYMZ010044939.1:0-14728 GCA_025802335.1 Pinguicula primuliflora | reverse complement strand
GATTCACAGGCCTCAGAGTTTCACTCACTTCTTGCAAGTTTGTTATTCGGTAAAAGGTTGAGAAAATTGTCATTTTCTTACACTACTATTTCTTACAGATTATACTATCAAAGCCAATATATGGACCCGGTTACATGCTCGGGATTTAGTCCCATCGGGTACCACAATCTCGAATTGGCTGTGTTTTCCGACATAATTATTTGATTTCCAGTTTGATTATAGGCCACCATGATTTTTTTTTTTAGTTGTAGTTTTAGCTTTCGTTTTGTCATGGCTCGTACATATACTGTTCTATTATGAGAAACGCTTGTAAATACTTTATGTTTTTAATGCAGTCTCTTAATTACCCCCAAATAAAGTGCTATAGAATCCTTCATACTTTTGCCAACCTTTCAATTTCTGCACACCCTCATTAATGATTTATCCTAACCCAATAGATATGTTATAACACTTTTCAATTTAGTTTCTTTTGTTGACTTCACATCAATGTGAACTTTCATATCCAAGTTGTTGAATTAATAAGGAGTTAGTTGCATTTTTCCCCACAATTTTTCATATATGAGAAGTAGCTCGCCAAGTGCTTTTGATAGAACTTCAAATTGTTTTTTCGACCAGGATTGGAGGAGAACTCCTCTAACTCTCACCCAAGCCATTCTTGCAGTATTCCCTTGTAGGGCTGTAAGCGAATCGAGCTCGAACGAACACACCATGTTCAAGCTTTGTTTGTTAAGTTTAAGGAACGAAGCGAGATTGTTTATCAAGCTAAACGAACAAAGCTTCGTATTTAAGCTCTATTTGTTAAGATTCAAGAACTGTTCACAAACAGTTTGCGAACAAGCTCGCAAATGGGATGGTTTGTGTTAATTCATGTTCGACTTATTTATGTGTTCGTTTACATGTTAGAGATCGTTCGTTCTGCATTAATGAGTAATGAAAATAATGAAAAGTATGAATTAATTAATACTTTCACCATCATTTAACGGTTTATTCAAACAAAAATAATCATATTGATAGACAAATAGATGTATATGTATGAATACATTGCAATCACTTTAAACTTAAATCAATATAACTACTCTGGGTTGTTTGATATGGTATCAAGCATAATAAAAATTAATTTAAAAATTTTAGCCCCTAACGAGATGGTCTTATAACTCAACATATGCAAAAATAAAATTATCATACCAAAAATAAAATGATAATTAAATGAACCATGGAAGGTTATCAAAGGTAAATTAGTAAGACCGGTTTGGCTACGTATTACTGGTACGCCGTTACACTGCTAGAATGATCAACTATTTAATGAAGTTGCTACCAGAGTTGGGGAAGTACTACAAATTGACAACAAAAACTTCAGAACAAACATAGATGCTCTATGCTTGGGTTCAAATTTTATCAAATTCTAATTATCCGATTAGAATGAGGCTTCACATTAATTCAGGAGACGAGAACTTCAAGATCTGGATTACTGAGGAGGAGGCATATCCACAAGGTAACAAGATTCAAAATCTGAAGAGTCATTGGAAAGAAGTGTCAAGTTAGCAACTCTAACTAACATGACAGGTCACGGGTTGACCTAGTGGTTATGGAGTGACAATTGACACTTACTGGTCACGGGTTCAAATCCTCTCAATGACATTACCTATAAAAAAAAGATATTCGATAGATGAATATCGCTCTCTTAGAAAAATGGATATGGAGATTCAAACTGGAAGCTGATAGCCTATGGAGTGTAGTGATCCGTTCAAAGTACTTCCAACTTGATGACCGAATGACTAAGATATTTCTTCTCACACTACCTGACAACACCTCGAGAGTTTGGGACAATATTTGACAATTTGTAGCCCAAGAGGGATGGTTTAACAACCATGTCTCTTTTCATCTTCAATTAGGGAGAGAAACATTGTCCTGGAAAACTAATTGGACCTCCGAAAGATTGCTGGTAACTCTTTTCAGTGACCTATACAGATTGTCTGCTCAAAAAATATTACTATATAGTGCATCACTCATGGAGCAATTACTGGAGATCTTGTTCCATTGACATTCTGTCGACCTCTTAGATCTTGGGAGGAAGATAGAGTTCTTCAGCTACAACAAAAGGTCAATCTGTATGTTGCATCTTTTTAGAAGGCCAAGATAGATGGACTTGGCAAGGACAAATTGCGAAGTTATGTTCCGTATCTTCATCTTATAGAATCCTCTTCATAGCAACCTTTTCAGTCTCTACTGCATTATCATGCATTTGGTGTGGGATGGCTGAAGAATCGGCTGACCATCTTTTCTGCCCGTGCTCAGATGCTAGTGAAACATTGCAAAAAATTTGTAAACTGGATGGCAATAACTATAGCACCCCACAATCATGTTCATTCTCATTACAGTGCTTTTGTTCACCAATTCAAAGGGAAAGTTTGGAAGCAAATTAGGCAAGCAACATGGCAGGCAATCACTTGGTATCTTTGGAAGAAACGCAACTGTGTGAGATTTAATGAAGAGGGTGAGATGAATGTAATTCTGCTAGTAAAAATGCAAATCTGGTTCTGCATAGATGCGAGAAAGCTTCAGCCATGCTCGTATACAATGAACGTCTGGCTATGACAAACAACGTCTTTATTCACATCATGATGGAAGCTAGATTTCCATAGTCTGCTAGATCTTTTTGCAGTTTTGTGGTTATATGCTTGTTTTTATAGGTAGGTCTGTAACACTTGTTCTGTACATTTTTCCATTTACTAGTGGAGTTCATTACCTACCAAAAACATTTGGAGCTCAACAGATAGATGATCACTTGTTTCAGAAATACATATTTAATATTTTAAGTGTTATTCCTAGCCCACTACAAAATCAGTCCGGTAAACCATAATCGTTTGTATATATTTATGTCACCAAAATATATATGTTGCAGTTGTGCCTTGATTGTTTCAATTTTTTTTTTGGGTAATTGAGAGGCTTCCATTAAACCAAAAAGTGAGTTATGTACAAGGCAAGTGCCCTAATTTTTCTGAAAAATAAAACAAAAACATAATAGTTACAATCTCTGTATCAGCACTACATTAGAAGGTGATCTGGAGCTGAACATAGAGGCGGGTGATCTCAACCATTCAGATATTGTTCCTCCTCTTGACTTTAGGCCTCTAGCTTCTATCCAATACCACACAAAACTTTTGACAATGTCTAGCACGCTTTGCATACTTTTGTCATCAACCTCACATAGTTTCTTTCCTTCCACAAGTACCAAACTGTAGTCGGCCATATTTATTGTTTGGATTATGTAGTTGTTTCAATTTAATAAATAAGCTTATCTTTGTCTTTTTACCATTATTTAACTATTCATCAAACATAATCAAACGAAAATGGTTGTGAACCAAACGTTTTATTAAGAAATGTAATCAATATTAATGGTAATACATCATTTAATTTGGGACATATATGTTAGTGTTATGCCCTAAGGCCACTCACCTTGGGCTTTTATATTAACACTTTTATGTTGTATATATGAGTGTAACAACCTTTACTATCTGATTATTTACTTGCTTTGTTTATAGCATTTCAGGTAGTAAAGCCTAGCATTGATAGCTTATAGTGTATCACAAAAAGTTTTGATGATGAGATTACTCCAATTAAAGTTATCGATACTAAATATCCCTAACCATAGTATTACTGAGATAAGGCATCACTAATGCAGATAGGTTAGCATGTTCTAAGATGATTTCTTTTGAAGGAAGTAGTTGTTCTCATCAACTATAGTGTAGTGACACTTAATCTAGAACATGGATGCTTGTAGTGGACAAGTACATCAGATTGACCCGTAAAGAGATCACCATTTTGTCAATGGTCGATAATCTTAAAGAATAGTGGGTGTAAGTGATCCTTAGACTTGAGGTCACCATATATAGATCTTGAGTATGAATGTCATTCTTTGATTTTATTCGGAGTTACCCCGTAAATGGATAACAATAAGTAGTCTTGGGAATGATTTGACATACGGAAGGATTATGAGTGATCAATAAAGAATTCACTGCTCCTAAATTATTAGGAGAAGATATTCCTAGTGGCTACTTGTAAGAAGTCATTTATGCCTTTGCAAAGCACAAGTCTGATTAGAAAAAATTTCTAATTAGAACTTAATGATCATGACTTCCGGTACAAGAAATCTTACGTATACATATATGAGCGTGACAAATAAACTCAATATATGAGATTCGGGATATGTTGAAAGTGAAAGGATATAAATTACATGAGAACTAATTCTTGAAAGGGTAGTTTCCTTCCATGACTATTCTCAATGCTTGCGGGCCATAAAATCTTGTTACAGATCACTTATGGTCTATGAACTTGAATTAGAAATTAATGATTTATATGTGTATAGATCATTATTTATAATTCGATTATGTGAATTCGAGCTTCATTGCCAAGTTATTGAGATCCTATAGGGTCACACACATTAACATCATTCACTTGAAGTATTATTTTATACTAAGGTAAAGTATAGAGGTCAAAACGAAGTTTATGAAATTTCAAGTACTTGTATGTAATTATGTGGCCACAAATGTATTAAATATAAGTTTGCGGGATGTATATTAAATACATCAAACTCCATTAGCTGGGATGTTCAATATATATATATATATATATTTATATTAGTTAGTGGAGATTTCCTACAACTAATATTTATATATAATTGTAACATAATTTCCTCCGATGGAAATACATGCAAAGGTTGCATGACCAATGAAGACACATGCAATGGTGTAATAAGATATAATGAGTTGTATATATATTAAGTGCTTGGTTTGATACAACAAGACTTTGACACATATTCATGAGTTGTTTAAAGATCAAGCACATGTATGGCTAAGATCAAATGTTGATCATCTTTATGACATGTGTATATATGTTATACTCATGGGAACCTCTGTAAATACCCTATACATTTATGTGTAAGGGGGATTGATTTTGTAAGTCTATTTGGAGAAAACAATGTGTTGTTGGTCTCTTTTCTCTTCAACCCGAAAAGCTAAGAGAATGAAAAATTCTGCACTTGTAGGAATTTTTTCCTTATCCTTTTAGGCTTCAAATCTCGAGCTAACGCTCATAATATACACATATAAGTTGTACAAAAGGTGTACAAGTTTCAAGAGAAGTGGTGGTGTGGACTACTCTAGAAGATGATATTTGAACAAAACAAAGGAAGAAGCCTACTTGCAAGGATTAAAAATTATTCAAGAGGTATACACTCCTACACTTCTTTGACTATTAAGTTGTGTAAATTAGAAAATATCAATGGCCAAAAGATTTATGAAATTTTTTGTTGGTGCATACTAGGGCACACGCATTTATTCACACTTCTACACGTATTTTGCATTATGACATATAATATTGCTATCAGAGATCTTACAATATAAACCTCGAAGGGTCAATCTGTCTTCACTTTTTTTTGAATCCCAAACTCAACAATTATATTTTTGGTATGGAAATTGCTAAAGAGGAAACATAAAAAATGCAAAATCAATATCGAATCTAAGTCCAGTGTGTAGATACAAATGCAAGTTCCCCATATCCATGTTCCACATACATGATATGATATACTGACTCAGTATTATTACAAACACCTTAACTACATCAATTTAATAGACACATTTCTTTGGAAACATCGAGACAAACAAATCGAAAGACACACACCCCGATTCAGCATTACCAGCGAATCGCAATTCCTGGTCACGTTCTTAATTTGTCGGCACGCTGTGCAGCACCACCGTCTCCACCGTGAGCCCCGGCCCGAACCCGAACAGCACCCCCCACTCCAGCCCTTCACCGGTAGTACCCAAACCCTCCTTCGCCGACGACTTCCTCATCTCGTCCAGTATAAAGAGCACGCAAGCCGACGACATGTTTCCGTACTCGCTCAGCACGTGCCTTGTCGACTTGAGCTTCTCCGGCTTCAGGGCAAGCTTCAGTTCAACCTGATCGAGAATCGCCGGACCTCCGGGATGGGCGATCCAGAAGATCGAGTTCCAATCGTCGATCCCGATCGGATCGAACGCCTCCTTCAGACTCTTCTCAATGTTCTTCGAGATCAATCCGGGAACATCCTTCATCAGGTGGAACGTCAGACCCACCTCACGGAGGTGGCCGTCGATTGCACCGTCGCTGTCCGGGAGGATGGTCTGCGAAGCAGACACCAGCTCGAAGAGGGGTCTCTCCACGCCAATTATCGGATCGGAACCGACAATGACCGCGGCGGCGCCGTCGCCGAAAAGTGCCTGACCGACGAGGCTGTCGAGGTGGGTATCACTTGGGCCGCGGAATGTAACGGCGGTTATCTCGGAACAGACGACCAGGACCCTCGCGCCGCGGTTGTTCTCGGCGAGATCTTTTGCGATGCGGAGGACCGTTCCGCCGGCGAAGCATCCCTGCTGGTACATCATGAGACGGCGGACGTGGGGTCGCAGTCCGAGGAGTTTGGTGAGCTGGTAGTCAGCGCCGGGCATGTCGACGCCGCTTGTAGTGCAGAAGACGACGTGTGTGATTTTTGATTTTGGTTGTCCCCATTCTTTGATGGCCTTCTGTGCGGCTTCTTTACCGAGCTTTGGTACCTCCACCACCACCATATCCTGACGGGCGTCCAGAGATGGCTCCATGTATGCGCACATGCTGGGATTCTCCTTCAGGATATCTTCCGTGAGATGCATGTAACGCTTTTTGATCATGGATTTCTCGCCTGAATATAAATATATATTATTTATATGTTAGTTTCGGACTGTTTTGCGTGACACGGTTGGAAAAAAAAAATTCTTACACATTCGCTTGAATTTCTCTTTGAGCTCGACTCTGTGTTCGCTGTTTGTAATGCGGAAATAGTAGTCCGGATACTCGCTCTGATCTACGCAGTTTGCCGGCGTTGCTGTCCCGATGGCGAGCACGGTGGCTGGTCCCTCAGCCCGCTGAGCACGGCGGACTTCCTCGACGGTCACCATTTTCACCAGGGGTGTTTCTTTGTACGTGTTAGTGGAGGTGTTTTAAGTGTGTGTGTGTGTGTGTGTGTGTTTTGTTTTTTTTTTGTTTCCTTTAAGTTTGGAGTGAGTGAGTTGGTATGGGAGTATGTGAGCATATATATATTTGGTGGTTCTGGAGTCTTGGTAGCTGAGTCCACGTGCTGGCGACGAAAATTTCCTTGTGTGTGGACTGTGGAGTATCCCACAACAACTCGAGGAGTGGGAAGAAAGGCAGGTACGTGGCATAAATCAGGAACGTCTTTTAGACGAGCTACCGAATTTCACCTATAAGTTAAATTAGCCCCCTTCTTAGGTGTGTGGTAACGTAAGGTTAATGGTTCGAATCTATTCAAAAAATTATTCTTTGATTATAGTTTATAACTTAGTTAGAATCAAGCCAAGAGATAGAATTTTAACCAAGTCAGCGTGGTTTGGTGACAATTAAGTGAACTCTTGGCTAAGAGGTCTCGAGTTCAAGCCCTAACAAAAGCGCTTGGTTAGGCCTAATTCATAGGAGACTTTGTGCTGAGTGCAGACCCCCTAGATTAGTCGAGAGTATAAAAAGCTCCCGGATACTGGGGAGGAGCGGAAATATTTCTCTCAACTTACCCACCTAAAAAAGTTAAAAACTCAGTTTCTTTTACAATCCAAAAACTAGCCCGCCTCTTAGCCAATTTTGAAAAATAATGTCATAATAGGTTATTTTGGGACCAGACCTAATTTGCTAGTTCATTAAGGTGACATCTAACTTTCGGTCTGTTCTTACTTTGTACCATTCCCAAAACATGGTCTTTAATCTGTCCATCTTACAGACTGAGCCTTCAAAATGTGATGTGTTTCTAGCGTTCCAAATGTGATGTGTTTCTAGCGTTCCAAATGTGCCAGTTGAAGCCAAACCAGATTGCTCGATGAGATTCTTTAGCTTTTTTCCCTTTAAATTCGACAATGGTGGGCACAGAATTGAAATTCCATGACGATAATTCAATCCAATTCTACTTGTCATTCCAAATTGCGATTGTGATTTCGCAACCAATGAAAATATGATCTGTTGTATCTTTGCAGATCGGGTTGTTGACTGCATCGGTGTCGGCTTCATGGATCGATGTGCATAGAGCACAAGGGATTTGCTTATCAATTGGGATTAGATTGCGTCTCTGGAGGTTGGCTTTTATTTGTAAGCGATTTTGCAGCCTTTTCTAAGCAAATGCTGTGAATTTCGTGGTAGATATGGGTTGTGGCATTTTTTGACATCTTGGATTTGGCATCCTTCCCATGTTATATGTAATTGCTGCTTTTGTGCGTGGTAGTTGGATTTGACTGTATATTTGCAATTTGTGTTGAGGGTGCTTGTCCATTGTGGCTCTATACTTTCATGCATAGATGAAGAAGATAGTCAGTTTGTTAGTTGGAGTAAATCTTGTTGTTCCCAACTATCTAAATCTCGCTTCGAGTCCCATGTCCATGTCCAGCTTCCCATCTTGCCACCCCTCATGTTCATAATAGTGACTCATTTTAATCTGGATTTTAAGTAGAGTCTGTTGTATTATCACAGCCAATAGTGTATTAGTTTTTCATGTGTCTTCCCAAAATCTGATATGTCTCCAATTTCTTGGCTATATTTGCCATTGGATTTGAAACCATCCTTCTTTCAGCACATCTCGTACATCATTCCATCATGCTTAGTGTGTTTTGCTTCTTCTGCCTAATTCCCCAGCTATCCAGTGTATTTTGCATTATTCCACCATTTTTTTGTGTGATTTTATCCCAGGCTATCCAGTGTATTTTGCACTTTTCTTTTTTACCTCCAAAACTCCCCCCAAAAAATGTTGCATCTGCTATAATTTTCTAATGGTAATCCTAGGCACGGTAGATGGAAAAGTAGTAACATGGTGGTGCTGTCTGAATAGAATTCATGAGTACAATCTTTCTTCCCGCAGATAGAGATCTATTTTACCAGTTTTCAATAGTTTTTTTTTTCTGAATTTGTTTGGCATAGGCTGCCAGCAGGTTGCATTCCTCCGAGGATTCCCTCCAGTTTGTAAGCCACGATAGTTTATTGGTAGCTTAGAGACCTCAAATCTAAGATAAGTGGTTATATCTTGTGTTTATTCATTTAGCATGTTGATTCTAGTTAAGCTGCTTTCACAGAAGTTGATTTTCAGCCCCTAATATCATTTCAAAGCTTCTGAGGATAGCTTTGATACTTCTTATAATTTTCCAATTTCTTTCTTCGAAGAAGAGAGTGTCATCAGCAAATTGTATGTGTGATACTACTATTTTTTCTCTTCCTATTTTTATAGGATCCAGAAGTTTCAAAGCTACTGCTTTATAGATAAGGGTATAGAGTACTTCAACTATGATTGGGAAGAGAAAAGGGGATATGGACTCGCTTGACTCAGTCCTCTTTGGTGTGTGAACTCTTTGGTTGGGCTCCCATTGATGAGGATGGAAGTAGTGGCAAATTTGAGACGATTTTGATCCATCTTTTGAATTTTTTTGGGATGCCCATTGTGATGGCCATAGTATCTAGGAAATTTTAGTTCACCACGTCGAAAGCCTTCTCAAGGTCAAATCTTATAGATTCTTCTTCTTCTCCCTAATATTTTCATATCCAAAGCAGCCCCGTTTGCAATGAGTACGCCATCAAGAATTTATATTGATTTGGTGATATTGCAACATCGAGCACCCTGCTCAGCCTATTTGATGGGACTCTGGAGATAACTTTATAGGTGAAGCTGATGAGGGTAATTGGCATGTAGTCTAATACAATGAGGGTTACATTCTTCTTGACAATGAGGGCAATTTGGGATGCATTCCCTCCCCTCGCTATTTTTCCGTTAAGGTAGAAATCAACCAAGATATGTTTTCAGTCCCCTCAGATATCCTTATTGTTCCCCCTTGCATTTCACCTTCTTGAATTTCATTCATTGGCAACAGATTGTTTCTGCCCACTGGCTCTGCTGCCTCCTCACTCTCTGACTGCTCAGCCATGTTTGGTACCACGGTCTCCCTATTTCCTAGTTTATAAGTCTCAGCATTCACTGCTTTCTCTGGTGGGTGCAGAGGTGGACAGTCTGTTTCAATTTTTGGACCCAAGTTCTCCCTTGCTTCTATATACCTTTACTGCCGCTCCATCTTTGAGATGGATAAACCATCTCCTCTTCCAAAGTTATCATAAAGTTCTCAGTGTTAGTGTCTATTTTCAGCTTTTTGGTAATGGGAACACTAGAATTAGTCAGAACTTGGATACATCCATACAACACCTCCGTCTTGGCACCAGTTATATCGTCTATGTTTACCAGGTTGCCAAATTTCTCTCCTATCTCTGTGAAGAAGTTGGTTCTCCAACAGTGTAATGGAGTGCCTCTAACTCTCAACTAGGCTGGTCACACCATTTTTCCTTGTATCACCTTCGAGGGACGAACATTGTATACATGAATTTGCTCTAGGGTTTGTTCATCATTCAACAATATATTCCTGTCGGACGATGCCTGTAGTCTTATAAGGATCTCACCACCTTCCGAGCGTACTACTGTTCCCCCTTGTAGGATCTCTGGTCCAACAGTTTTTCCATTGTTCCAATGTCAATAATGGGGATAGGCCGTCCTACTAAGCAACTCTCAAGTCATACACTATCTTCATATAATGGTGTGTACTTAACGGTGTCCTAACGATCAAAGTTTAACTCTTCAATTCAATCATTTTCTCCTTAAATGGCAATTTCCTTTTTGTAATTAAAGCCCAGATATGCGGATTCGTGTTAAAATCGGATTGAACTCGAAAGAGCCCACAATATTCTTACAATGACTATGGTCCTATCGTTTTCGTAATAAAACTTAGAAATACTATCATAAATAATTAGACTAGCATGCATGAAATACACTAGATTAGAGTTCATCGGGGTTGAAATGCAAAGTTTGTGTTATCTTCAGTTGCGATTTCCTGCAGTGAAGAGGGAAGGGTTGAATGTATAAAGTGATAAGTGACATACCTTGCTTCCAATTTCGCTAGAGTTGTTGCTAGTTTATTTTCCTTGTACACTTTTGTAACTTGAGGTTCTGGTTGGCATGAAGACGTCTCTAATGTCTTCTTATCCAGAACGTTACCATTCACATATTTGTTTTTGAATTAGGATTTTATTCATCAGAATAGTGATTATATAAGCTAGCCCCGAAAGTAAGCTTAGCCATTAAACGTACAATAACTATCAGGGAATGGTAATTTTAGGTGTGACTATTCTCGTTGGTGGCGTTGGCTATGTCGGGGCTGAATGATTGGATTTCTGGGTAATGTGGCCAACCTGGTTCGTTCCATTTCTTCTAATCCATTTTGTAGATTCACCTGTCGTGATGTTTTATCTCCTGCTGTTTTTTCATGTGCCACCTCGTTGTTTGTAGTATGACTCATTGTTCTGATTTGAGCGTTTGATTCAGTTTCGTTTCCTTCTTCTCCTTCCTCTTCTTCTTCTTCATCCTCTTCTGTTTCTACATCTTCATCTTCTTCGGTATCTGTTTCTTCCTCATCTTGTGCTCCTACTTCTTCTTCATTCATTTCTGTTTGGCTAGTTACTGATCTGCGTGAGGCTGCAACTTCTGCTTGTTCCTGTTGCGTTTGTGCCTCTTCTTCCTCGACTTGGTCAGCCCAACTTTTCCTACTTTGCAATCTTTGTTCAGTAAGTTTCTCTGTGCGTTGTATCTCAAATTTCCATTTCATCAATGCTTTTTTTACTACCATTGCATCGGCATACCAGGGTAGTTCTATCTCTGAGTTTCCATTCATTTTATTGAAGGTCGTCATGACACCGTTGAATAGTACCTTCCAGATTGTTAGTTCAAATTGACTTATTGCTGATACTTCCTCGAGGTCAGTTTGGTGCAATTGTGATCTTGCCATGGAGGTAGGGGATGCTGGTTTGAGTCCTGTCACAGACCCTGGCAATGAGCTTGCTGTAGAACTTGTAGCCAGGTAATGTGCAATTAGTTTCAGTGTGCTCTCCCTTTCATTTTGATCTTTATCAGCTGAATGCTCTGATCTAGGAGTGGTCATTTGTTCATCAACAGCTGTATTCCTGTTGGCATCATTGCTGATCAATAGTCCAGTGTTCTCTATTCTTTCCTCGACAGTGTTCCTCCCTGCTGAGACAGAATTCTATTCTTCTTAGTTCGCTGCACTGATTTCCTTAGTTGTAGTATTTACCTTTACTCTTGCAATTTCCTCACATGATTCTGCAGGGGGTTTCCTTACAACCTGTTGTTTCCCATGACCTGTATTCACCTCTAGACACTGTTCCTGCAATCCAATTTTTTTGTGCCCTCTAGTTCCTCTTCTGTTGTCCTGGGTATTTCTTCAGAAGCATTGATATTTTTGGGTGAAGGTGGTGAGAGCTTAGGCCATTTTCCCCGGTTCATCTGTTCTGCAGTGTTCCCACGGTTTCCTGATTTGTTTGTGTTGTCTGAAGTCCTCCATGTATTCCTGTGCACCTTAGCTTCTTCATCAAACCTCACTGTGAAGGAATCTGATTTAATATCCATCTTCATCTCGCAGTTTAACAGTTGCTTGGAATCTGTGAGCAGTAAGGCTCTTCCAAATTGCATTTCTGATTTGTCTAAGGTCATGCTATCAATTCTAATTACCATTCCCATCTTGGAGAAAGCTTCCGTGAAGAATCTTGGAAACCAACAGTGCAAAGGAACACCTCTAAGTCTCACCCAAGCTAGCCGCATCAACTTACCCTCTATGAACCTCCATGATCTCAGGTTATGAATACAAAGTTTTGTAGATGTGGGGGAATCTATCAACATTCTAAGCTGGTCCTCTTTGCTATTCAATTTCAATCGAACCTCTCCTCCTTCCAGGCGTACTACCTTGCCTCCTAAATAACCTTCATGTTCTAGAATCACTTCCATGGATTTAATGTCAAGGATTGGTGATGGAAGGCAGACCAAGCAGCTGTCCAACCAGGCAGACTCTTCAACGGTTGGTAGGAATGACATCTCCAGCTCAGGTGCTGGGTTTTCTGTATAGAGATATCGTTTCAATGACTCTGTATTATCCTTCAGAGCAGACTTGTTGCCTTGTAAGCTTCCATTTTTTGCTGCTGAATTCACTGGTTCCTTATCTTGGGATCTGGCCTTACTCACAAATAGCCTACCTGATTCCATAGTAGTTCCATTCAGCTTACCAACAATTCCATCCAAGTTGGTGTTATGTACAAAGCGTACAAAGGCAAATATCCTTCTACTGCTACCAATTTTTGGGATAAACACATCATAAACCTGTGCATACTTATCAAAAAAGCTCCACAATTCCTTTGTAGTCCAATGTACAGGATAATTAGAGACATATAGTGAGACAGAATTAGAGCGCAATTTCTCAATGAACACTGGCAGTTTCCTACATTTTGCAGGAACAGGTAGGTCTAAGGTGTTACCTTTTCCTATTCTGGCATTTCTTCGAGCACCTACTGTTGTCCAAGAGGGGTCTTCATAACTGAGATTTTGAGGCACATATGTGATTGTATTTGGTGCCTGAATGTCACCTGGTATCTGGGTTTTTGTATGCTGTTGCCTACCGTGCTCCTCATCTGCCACCGTATGTTTTGCGAGATCAGAACCAGCCGATGGTTAAACAGTGAGGTTACTGTCAATTATCGAGTTGTCACCAATTTCTGCAAGATTCTGGCCAAACGAGCTTTCCTGGAAGATGGGGTGTTGTGTTATAGTGTGATTTGGGTCTTGCCCGGTCTGTTTGTCGGCGACGCCCATCCGGCCGTCGCAAGCTTGTGTGGTCAGCGAAGTCGCCACTAATGTGTTTGTTTACAACTCATCCACATATACACATATTGGTATGCTCACTTTTAATTCTTGTCACCACCATCACTTATTCTCCAAATTGGCCACTACGATAGAAAGTCAATGCATAGAGTACTGAAAGTCTCATGATTCAGTGAAAGTGATCAAAATTTTATAACCTCTTATTAATGACAACTTAGCCCTAGGAAATAAAGGTGTAATGAAATTACCGATAATGAAATCGTTAGAATCCCAATAGTGCATTAAAATTTAGATTTTCTATGTATAGACTTTTCATCAGCGTGATCATATCCACTAACGTACGATGACAGTAGTCAAAATTAAAAGTGGTTGTACCATAATAAGTATATTTATGGATGACTAATTCTACTGACGCGCAGTGGGACAATAACCAAAATTAAAAGTAAATATAATGGTATATGTATTTTATGATGAACACGTAGTCATCGGAATAATTGGATAAGTGACCTCCGCAACAATCCTATTTTGAAATGTAACCTCCTATTTCATTTTTCATTTACTTTTATTATTCTTTCACTTAAAAGGCATTGAAAGAAAAAGAAGAAAAGAAATAAAATACTAAACCGTCTTAATTCCTTCTAATCAAGTCAATCGCCGGAAGACTTATTCACTAACCATCTCTGTCAAACGAAAAAACATCCAAATTGAAGAAGACACCCTTCAACCTCATTCGACTCGAATCACCTTCAATATGTCCCGGGATAGAACCACTGATGTTGTCAGACGCTGGATATGTCGAATCTCCGACCAACTGTCGAGCGAGAGTTGTTCAAATATGCACACGATCGACACTTGTAGTTGGGTAAACCACGACTGTCGATAACACGGACAGTCGGGATTAACCCGCTCTTCTATACGGGGCCATGCACGATCTATGCTGGGATTCCTATTAGTGCAGGGTTT
>JAOYMZ010044928.1:0-14731 GCA_025802335.1 Pinguicula primuliflora | reverse complement strand
CAATATGATTGAGGTAATACTGTCCGGCATATGCTGCACCATGTATACACAATATTTTCCTGTCCAGCACGTTGATGGGAGATGAATTCAACTTGCAGGTTGGAAAAGGTTATGGAATTCTTCCATGTAGCAGCTAACAAAAACATGTTCCTGTAATTGTTCCAGCCACGGCCCCATGCAGTATCATCTTAGTTATCGATGTTTTGGATATTGAAAAACTTGGTATTTTATTGCTATGTGCTTCCTTCTTCCGACTACCTTTATATATTCACTATTTCTGTAGGCTTTCTCCGTTTTTTGTTTTATTTTTACGTCATTCTTTATTTCCTAATATTCCACTCGAAATTAGTTGTGTTAGATATTGTTCCTTTTGTTGCTTAGATTCTCTGTTTATTTTTTCCGTTGATTCGCTCCGAGTTTTCGAAACCGTGGCCTGAGGACACGGGTAATATGCTAGTAATGACATAATAATTTTGCACAGAAAAAAAAGTTTCAGACAGAAAAATGCACATGTGAATTTTTAGATTTAATAGTCTATCTTTTCAGAGAAATGTTGATATACAAACTTTTTTTATACATTAGATTAGATCTAATCTCCTTTAGATCACATTTATGAATTGTCAATACACTAATCCAATGGTTGTTTTGGCTAGATACGACTCATCTTTATACTTTATAGATTTTTTTTCACGCGCTCACAGCATTTTCTTTTCGTTCGCCTTCACATCTCCTCTTTCTTTTTTCTTCACTGAAGCTATGCGAATTGGGGCTATTTTGTCAAACTCCCCTTCCAGTTTCTTCCCTCCTTTCTACTTCAATCGTCGCAATTCTCACTATCTCTATCACAGTTCTGGGATTCATAGTGTTGGAGAAAATCTTCCACTTAACACATGGATATTGTACGAGGTGGACTTAGTGAGTGTCAATTCTTCTGTTTGCCCCCCTTTTCTTCGACTTCAGATTTTCTATGTTCTTCCATTTTTAGTTTCCTTTGTTTGTTGCAGTCAGACAGAAGATTCGATTTAGAAATTTTGCGCCAACCATACCTATCGTCAAAATGGGTGAGTCGGTCTTGCCTTCTATTTTTCACTAGAACGATTTAATCTAACCTTTTCATATCTTTATTACAGGAATTGGTGACTCTTCAAATCCTACACATTGGAGACCATGATTGAGACCTTTTTTGTTTCAATTTTCACCCCTCACCATTACACCATTAACAATGCCCTCCATTATTCACAGTGAATTTCATCATGCTTAGATCAAAACTCGCCATCTCAATGCTCCCAACCCCATTCTGGAATATTATCTAAGGTAAATGGGATTGCGAGATACTATATGCATACACTCGTCGGGTGCATGAAATAAAGAGGAAGAGAAGGGATAAGGTCTTGATATTGTTAGTTTTCTTACTACGGTTGTGCGAAATGGTTGGTTGTCTTCCTGTGATGAGTGTTTTGCATAGACTGTGCAAAGATTCATGTACTTTATGGTTGAGAAACACTTGTTGGACTAGTTTAAATAGGAATTGTGGGGAGAATGATAGGATAATGATGCTTTGCTTTTAGCTTAAGACTAATGTGGTTTTGTAAATGTAAAACTATGTTTAGCATTTTGACATGCAAGGAGACACATGTTATCGCTTGTGCTCTTTACTCTTGTATATGTAAAAACTTTACTTTGAAGAAAGGAGAATGAAGTCTTTTCAACAAAAAAAAATCTCTCTCGAAATTTTTTTCTTCATTTCAAAGGATTCATCATATAAATCTCTTAATTAAGTCCAGATTTCTATCAATTGCTATCGGAGCTCTATGAATACACCAGCGATGTCATTGGCCACACAAGGACCACCGGTGTTTACTGGTGAAGGTTACCAAATGTGGGCGGTTAAGATGTGTGCATATCTTAAAGGAGAACTTCTCTGGGAATCAATTGGATCAGATGAAGAACCAAAGTTACCCAACAATCCAACTGCAACACACCCGAGGGTTTATGAGGAGAAAATGTCTCGGCGATATTGAGTTGTAAGTACTCTTCACTAAGCTGTAAATGAGACGGTGTTTAGTAGAATTATGGACTGTACATCTGCTAAAGATATTTGTGAGTAACTTGAAAAAAAAATCAAGGGAATCGCAGAACTAAGAAGTTGAGGCTATTTAATCTTCGGAAGGAGTATGAAATGTTGTTTATGTCTGACACTGAAACTTTGCGAGAATATATTGATCGACATACAAAAGTTGTAAATCAGATCCGGTTGTTGGGTGAGAAAGTGGAAGAGTGTAGATTGGTTGAAAAAATTATGGTGACCTTACCTTCAAAATTTGAAGCCAAGATCTCTTCACTTGAAGATGCCTATGATGTCTGAGAGTTGACTGTTTCTGAGTTGATTAGTGCTGCTGCAGAACAACGAATGGCATTTAGGGATTTGCATAAATCTGTTGGAAAGGCCTTGATGACTCATAAATTCAGTGGTAAATTTGATGGCAAGTTAGATTTAAGCCGTGATGCTAAAGATGAATCTAGGAAAAAGAATTAGTGGGAGAAGAAAGATAAAGGGAAGATAGAGCAGACTAAACCAGTGTCAGGCAAGAAATCTTGAACACATCCCCCTTGCCCACACTGTAAAAAGACAAACCACACTGAGCGGTTTTGATACTATAGACCTGAAGGTCAATGCAAGCAGTGTCAGCAATTCGAACATATGGACATATGGATAAAGTATGTCCAAAAAATAAGTTAAAACAGCAGGCACAAGTAGATCAGAGCTCTGAAAGTGTTGAATTTCAGGATGATCATGTGTTTATGGCTTTTGTTGCTGAAGATATTAAAACTTTTGAACTGGATGATCATACATGGATGATGGATAGTGGATGTACACACCGCATGACACCTAATGAGAAGTGTTTTGTTTCATTGAAACACACTACGGGATATCAAGTTAAGATAGGTGATAAATCTTTACTTCTTGTAGTTGGTGAGGGTGTCGTGGTTGTTCAAACTCAAAGAGGTACAAAGTATATTGAAGTGTTTACTTAGTACCGAGAATAGCTCATAATTTGCTCAATGCAGGTCAGTTGCTAGAAAAAGACTATCAACTGTTGATGAGGAACAAAATGTGTGTATGTTTTGGATTCATCAGGTGAATTCATGTTTTCTGTGAAGCTGGAAAACAGAACTTTTTGGGTCAACCACCAAACTGTGGAAGCAAAAGCACTGATTTTAGTCTCTGAGAATTCAGTGTTGTGGCATAAAAGATTTGGACATTCGAATGTTGAAGCATTGAGGTTGATGGCATCTAAAACTATGGTCGGGAATTTGCCAGCAATGACGAGAATACCTAGTGTTTGTGGAGTTTGTCAGGAAGGTAATCTATAACAATTACCTTTCCCTTCAACTCCTAATTTGAAAACAACTCATAAGTTGGAACTGGTTCACTCGGATGTTTGTGTACCTATGTTTGTTGAATCCATAAGCGATAAGAAGTATTTTCTGAGATTTATTGATGGTTTTAGTAGAGACTGTTGGATTTATTTTCAGCAAAATAAGTCTGAAATATTTACATACTTTCAAGAATTCAAAAACTTGGTTGAAAACCAATGTTCCTGTTCCATGAAACTATTTCGCTGTGATAATGGATCTGAATACACCTCAAACCAGTTTCAAAATTTCTTGAAGCAGTCAGGGATTCACCATCAACTTACGATTTTGTACACCGCACAGCAGAATGATGTGAGTGAACGTAAGAATAGGACCCTGATGAATATGGCTCGCTGTCTATTGTTTGAAAAACATATGCTGAGAGATTGTGGCGCAGCGAAAGCGTGGTGGGCTCATAACCGATAGGTCCCTGGATCGGAACCAGGCTCCGATGCCAAATATGGGATAAATATTGTAAATAAGGTAAAAGATAAAATATAATCTTTACCTTATCTAGATATCCCTTAAATCACGGGATTAAGGAGATTAAGGGGATCATGACTCAACCCACATCTCTGCCTATATATGTAACTCCCATGAATGATGAAAAAAGTAAGAAAAGAAAAGGAGAAGAAAATCTCTCCCGTGGAGTAGAGAATTTCCTGAATCACGTAAAATTGTTGTGTTCTTATTCAATTCATACAAAACCAACACATTCATAAATCCAATATGGTATCCGAGCAGGTTTGAAAACTGTTCTCGTCATCTACCAATCAAAATCAGAGACATGGAGAAGGAATAAGCCGGAGGTAGCAAAACTGGGGAGATCATGATTCCCCAGATAGAAGTTCAGAAATTCTTGTCACAATAGTTCACCTAGTTTCTCGTGTCTCAGACAGACGGCAAGTCATCCAAGGAGGAAGGAGATGCGAGAGTCATCATCGACGGCAAGTTGGATACTACCAACTATGTACTTTGGGCCCGTAAGATGGAGTTAGCCATAACTGGCAAAGACCGACTGGAGTTCATCACTGGCAAAGCTAGGGAACCGGCCAAAGACGATCCAGGCTATAAGGAATGGCAGAAAAATGACACACAGGTTTTTCAATGGATTACAAAATCCATCGATCAATGCTTGGTGAACCAATTCATATATTATCCAAATTTGTATGAATTATGGAAGATTCTCGCGCGGGCGTTCACCGCCGGCGAGGACAGCTTACAGATCTTTGATCTGATAACCAGAGTCACCATACTATACAGGGATCGCTACAATTAGAAGACTATTACTCTCTTTGCAATTCCCTTTGGACAGAGATCGACTGTAGACGGCCGAATCCCATGAAGTGTATGGAAGATATGGAAAAATACAACCAAATCAAGGCAGAACACAAGTTGTTTCGGTTTCTTGCAGGACTCCATCAGAATTTTGAAACAATCACAAGGGAGATCCTAAAAGAAATACCTTTGCCCTCAGTCGATGTTGCTTATGCAACACTACGATGGGAAGCCACACGCAGCCACATTTGGAAGTTGACTAGTGCGGCCTCCGATGGATCGACAACATCATTGGGCAAAATCGAGACAAGATTAGCCACCTACGGGTCTGCCCAAGAAAAACCTCACGACCTGAAATTGGTCGGAAATTCGCCAAGCACAGGGGACCGTCGATCAGATACGGGGAATTATACTGGCGAATCAACATATCGGCGGCCCTTCTGTGATCATTGTCAGATTATGGGTCACTGGAGACAGGCATGTTGGAAGCTAAGAAATTACCAGGGAAATCGCGGCGGACGACGAGGGGGCCGAATTAGCTACGGGAGAAGAGGCGACCGGGCCGCTCTTACAGACTGAGGCCACACCACACCAGAAGAGAATCCGACTGATGAAATCGCAACTGCGAATCTAGGGCATGGAAGAAATCAGCGTGACGGGATCCAAATCGAACATGTCGAGACCTGGAAACGCGATACACCGCCAACAGTCCAGGTAAAAAGGGGGAGGGGCATGCAAAATTATCAACGCACCCCTCCCCATTTCTGAATGCAAGATTTTTCCCCAGGGATATTTTAGTCAATTTGATGATATTATATGTGGGCCGGACATAGAATCTGCAGCAGGAATTAAACATGCCGCGAGAACTGGGCCAGAAGTTGGGCCTGGAATTAAATGTAATTTTGTAGGAACTGGGCCGAAAGGACTGGATTTTTTGGAAGGAAAATTTGGGCCTGAGAAGATGAACAATAATTCAGAAATTTCCCGGGCCCATGTCATGCGGAAATCCCAAAGAAAAATACAGACCGCTAGTGCAGAAAACTCCGAAGAAAATGGTTCAGACCGCTAGTGTGACATATGTTTCGGTGAAAAGTGTGGGGGTTATTGAGATTTCACCATCTATTTGCCTGTCAAAATGTCTTTATATTCTGTCATTATCTTACAAATTGCTGTCTATTAGTCACATTTCGAAGGAGCTAAACTGCGTGGTCATGATGTACCCTACCTTCTGTCTCTTACAGGATATCCATTCGAGGAAGATAATTGGGCATGGAACTGAGCGGGATGGCATGTACTATGTAGATGAAGTCCGAGGGACAGACACTCTTGGCTCGTGAGTCACCTAATTCCCAAAGTTGGCTGTGGCATCGTCGTTTGAGTCACCCATCTCGTTTCTACCTACGTCGGTTATTTCCTTAACTTTCAAAATTTCCTTTCCATTGTGAGACATGTGTTTTGGCCAAGAGCCGCAGACAGCCGTTTGTTTCCAAGCATACTCGTGTGTCGCAGATGTTTTCCTTCGTTTATTCGGATGTTTGGGATCCTGCACCTATCGTTGGGGGCAAGGGCTCCGGTATTTTGTTCTATTTATCGATGATTACACTCGGATGACCTGGGTTTATTTTTTGAAAAATAAATCTGATGTTTTTGAAAAATTTACCTCCTTTTATAAAATGGTGTCTACACAGTTTCATACCAAAATCAAAATACTCAGGTCCGACAATGGAGGTGAATTTGTGAATCACCATATGAAAGCTTTCTGTTCTGAGCACGGGATGCTACACCAGACCACATGTCCTCATTCACCACAACAGAATGGTGTAATCGAGAGAAAGAACCGTTATCTACTTGAAATAACCCGAACATTAATGCTCGAGTCACATGTCTTGTCTCATTTTTAGCCCGAGGCGGTTGCATCTTTCGTCTTCCTAGCTAACCGCCTACCTACTCAGAGTTTGAACTTCCGAACTCCTAGCCAGGTATTATTTGAGTTCTCCCAGATTCCTCCATCTACATCTCTTTCTCCTTGTGTCTTCGGGTGTACTGTCTATGTCCACATTCCCAAGGTTAGCAGAACGAAGTTTGATGCGGGTGCAAAGAAGTGCGTCTTCATGGGCTACGAGGGCTTACAGAAAGGGTATCGTTGTTATCACCCTTCGACCAAACGACTTCTGACTACGATGGACTGCAATTTTGTTGAGACAGAGTATTACTATCTCCCCCAATCTCGAGGTCAGGGGAAGGATTTGGCAGCACTGGACACTCTTGATTGGTTGAGATCTCTTATATCGCCACGGTCGACTCATGCGCCTCACACACCAAGACAAACTCTAGATCCCACTAGTCCGACGCATGCATCTCATGTGCCTCACGTGCAAGTCCCTTCCATATCCATCCCTATGCCTCACGCACAAGTACCGCCTCACGAGTCAAGAAGACCACCTTTGGACCATGACGTCCACACTGTACAACCAGACTAGGAAGGACCATCTCAGCTATCTCCTCCGACAGATACCCAGGTAAGAAGCTCTCTCACGACTGAACCCTCGATGGATTCTACGGACTGTATGACTGACCATGATGCAGGATAGGACCCGATTACACCCAAGTATGTCCTTCCTACGAGGACTACTCGGGGAGTAAAGCCAAGAAAGTACACCCCGGACCACGTCCCTAGGACTTAGAGGTACCCTGTGGCAGATCTAGTCAGGGGGAGTCTCACCAAGACTGCACGGGCCTTTTCTACTGCTGTTTATACTGATGAGGTTCCCCGGAATGAGGCAGAAGCTATGGAGAAACCTGAATGGAAGAGAGCTATGGAGGAGGAGATGGTTGCCTTGAGAAAGAATAAGACCTGAGAGATATGTCAGTTACAGAGAGGGAAGAGACCTATTGGTTGCTAATGGATATACACTGTGAAGAGGAGAGCAGATGGATCGATTGAACGGTATAAAGCCAGACTTGTTGCGAAAGGATATAACCAGACATATGGGATTGATTATTCGGAGGCTTTCTCCCCAGTAGCAAAACTGGACACTATTCGAATATTATTCTCGGTTGCAGCAAACTTGGATTGACACCTGCACCAGTTTGATGTAAAGAATGCATTCCTACACGGAGATTTGGATGAAGAAGTCTCTATGGAAGGACAACCTAGATTCTCTGATAGTTTTCGACCAGATGAGGTCTGTAGGCTGAAGAAATCATTATATGGATTGAAGCAGTCCCCAAGGGCCTGGTTTGGGAGATTCACCCTGACAATGAAAAAGTATGGGTATCTACAGAGTAATTCTGATCACACCCTATTTTTGAAGCATCGGGCTTAGGGCATTACGTGCCTCATTATTTATGTGGACGATATGATTATCATAGGAGATGATACAGAGGAGATCAACGAGTTAAGAAGGAATCTATTCAGAGAATTTAAGATGAAGGATCTAGGAATACTCAAATATTTTCTTGGGATTGAAATTGCATGTTCCCGGCAAGGAATCTACATTTCACAGAGGAAGTACATTCTAGACCTACTTATGGAAATAGGGATGTTGGAGTGTAGGCCTGCAGACACCCCAATTGTGAGGAATCATGGCCTTCGAATGGTGGAAGGAGCCGAGAGTACAGACAGGACGAGATACCAACACTTGGTGGGAAAGCTGATCTACTTGGCCCATACTCGCCCAGACATTGCCTACGCTGCAGGAGTTGTGAGTCAGTTTATGCATGATCTCCAGGTAGCACATATGGATGCAGCCTTTAGGATAGTGAGATACCTGAAAGGAACCCCTGACACTGGGATTTTGTACCAGAAGAACGAACATTTGAGGATCGAGACTTACACAGATGCTGATTGGGCGGGCAACCCGGTTGACCGTCACTCTACCTCCGGATACTTTACATTCATTGGGGGGAATCTTGTCACATGAAGGAGTAAGAAGTAAAAGGTGGTGGCCTTATTGAGTGCCAAGGCTGAGTTTCGAGGGATAGTTCGAGGAGTGACTGAAGTCTTATGCATCAGGAAATTAATGACAGAGTTAGGGTTTGCTCCATCTTATGCATTTCTGTTATGGTGTGATAATCGAGCAGCTATCCAGATTACGTAGAATCCAGTCCAACATGATAGGACTAAGCACGTTGAGATAGATTGTAACGTCATCAAGGACAATCGAGAATGGATGTATTATACTTCCCTTCGTGCGGTCTGAAGACTAGTTGACGGATATTATGACAAAAGCCGTGAATGGCCGGACCCTACAAGATATGCTGTGCAAGTTAGGTATCGGGTATCCTACACCCAACTCGAGGGGGAATGTTGAAAGAGATAAATGAATATGGGATAAAAGTTGTAAATAAGGTAAAATATAAATTATAATCTTTACCTTATCTAGATATCCCTTAAATCACGGGATTGTGGAGATTGAGGGGATCATGACTCAACCCTCATCTCTTCCTATATATGTAACTCCCATGAATGATGAAAAAAGTAAGAAAAGAAAAGGATAAGAAAATCTCTCCCGTGGAGTAGGGAATTTCCCGAATCACGTAAAATTGTCGTGTTCTTATTCAATTCATACAAAACCAATACATTCATAAATCCAATAGGGCTGAAGCTGTAAATTGTTCAGTTTACTTGCAGAATAGATTGCCAAGTAAAGTATTGAAGCTGAAAACTCCTTATGAAGCATGCTTTGATACTAAACCTTCTGTTGATCACTTAAGAGTTTTTGGCAGCATTTGTTATACTTTGGTGCCTAAAGTTAAGCGGGATAAGCTGGATAGCAGAGCAGAAACAGGTATATTTATAGGTTACAACAGTGCAGCTAAGGGTTATAGAGTGTTTAACCCATTGACTGATCGGTTTTACATAAGTCGCAGTTTAAAGTTTGATGAGAATGCATATTGGGATTGGACCAAGATGGCTATTTTTAATCTGGAAAAACCATCCATCATTACATCTTCGGAATTGAATGGTGCTGATCAGCCTAATGAGGCTTAGAGAATGAAGTCTTTAGCAGACATTTATGCAAGTTGCAGAATAGCTGCAGTTGAACCAAATGATGTATGGAAAGCAATGGAGGTTCTTGAATCGAAACGTGCTAAGCAAGAAGAATTAAATATGATTACAAAGTATAAGACATGGACTTTGATAGATAGACCTCGGGATAAAAATGTGATTGATCTGAAATGGATATACAGACTAAAGCTGAATCCAGACAGGTCAATTAATAAGTATAAAGCAAGATCGGTAGTAAAGAGATTCAACCAGGAGGCTGGAGTTGATTTTTGTGAGACGTTTGCCCCAATCATCAGGTTAGACACTATTAAATTATTATATCTCTTGCTGCACAATTGAAATGGAATATTTATCATCTTGATGTTAAATCTACGTTGCTGAATGGTGAGTTGCAAGAACATGTATATGTTGAGCGAACACCAAGTTTTAATGATGACAGAAACCCTGAAAAGGTTTATCTATTGCATACAGCTCTATATGGCTTGCACCAAGCTCCAAGAGCTTGGAAAGTCACTGTTGATAAATGTTTGATATAATTGGATTTGAGTAAAGGTGTTAATGATGCTGCTTTATATGTGAAACATTCGAGTTCTGATATGATCATATTAGCTCTTTATGTGGACGGTATTTTATTGACTGGAACTTCAGTGCTTGAGATTGATGCTATAAAACAACAGTTAAGCCAAACATTTGAAATCACAGACTTAGGTCTGATGTCCTACTTTCTTAGGTTGCAAGTGAAGCAGTATAAAGATGGTATTTTCAATTGTCAAACCAAGTATGCTTCTGATTTAGTGCACAAGTTTAGAATGGTGAAATATAAGTCGGTGAAAACACCAGGAGTTCAGGGTGTAAAATTTACAAAACATGATGAATCTGATGATTGTGATGCTGCAGTTTTTCGAAGTTTAATTGGCTCCTTATTGTATCTATGTGGAACAAGGCCTGATATTCTGTTTATGACAAGTCTGTTATCTCGGTTTATGTTAAAGCCTTCTGAAATACAGTTTAGTGCTGCAAAGCGGATTTTACGATATATTAAAGGAACTTTGGATTATAGTATTGTCTACAAAGCCTCTGTTCCTGTTGAACTGTTTGGATATGTTGATAGCGATTTTGGTGGCTCAATTGATGATTCGAAAAGTACAACTGGTTACTATTATTCACTCGAATCAGGGATGTTCTGCTGGAGCACACACAAGCAAGAGTGTGTGGCTCAATCTACAGCAGAAGTAAAATATGTAGCTTGTGCTGCTGCAGTAAACCATGCTATATTGATTAGAAAAATCTTGAACGAGTTGAACTGCTGAAATCAAAGCCAACAACAGTATATTGCTATGGCAAATTTGCTATTGCTATGGCGAAAAATCCAGTGCAGGATGAAAGAACTAAACACATCAATGTGAAGTATCATGCCATTTGGGAATCAGAAAAAAAAAAGGTGAAATTATCTTAGTACATTGCAAAACTCAGGATCAAGTGGCAGACGGTATTACAAAAGCTCTACAAAAAGAAAAGCACAACTGTTTTGTGCAGAAGCTCGGGTTGCTAAAAGCAATTATCATCAAGGAGGAGTGATGGGATAATGATGCTTTGCTTTTAGCTTAAGACTAATGTGGTTTTGTTAATGTAAAACTATGTTTAGTATTTTGACATGTAAGGAGACACGTGTTATCACTTGTGCTCTTTACTCTTGTATATGTAAAAACTTCAGTTTGAAGAAAGGAGAATGAAGTCTTCTCAACAAAAAAAAATCTCTCCTCAAAAATTTATTCTTCATTGCAAAGGATTAATCATACAAATTGTTAAATTAAGTCCAGATTTCTATCAGAGAATTTATCACATTGATATCATGGATTTAATGATGATACCCACATTCCGAATATTTACCTCCACATGCACTCATACATGAGATCTGTATTTACGGGCTCGATTCATTCAAAGCCATTTGACCCTCGGAATGTGGATCGGGTAGCCCGAGACCCGAATAATGGGTCA
Organism: Pinguicula primuliflora; assembly: GCA_025802335.1. Classification (NCBI taxonomy): domain Eukaryota; kingdom Viridiplantae; phylum Streptophyta; class Magnoliopsida; order Lamiales; family Lentibulariaceae; genus Pinguicula; species Pinguicula primuliflora. Next base: position 3,027 of record JAOYMZ010044928.1, on the reverse strand, counting down.
GACTAGATTTTTTCTAAGGCACCGAGACCCAAATAATAGGTCAGACAAGATTTCTAGTAAAAAAATCATAAGCTTATGGTAAGTTTTCTAACATGGCATCGGAGCGGGCAGTATGAGACCCAAGAGTATTTCGAAAAAAATCATCGAGACCTCCTAAAACAATACCCAAATTGGGCCAAACCTCCCATGGGGCCTATACTCGAGAATTTTCCTGGAAACACTCTTCGGCAAATATCAGCACGTAGTCCTGTCGGTTGGTCGGTAATTATACCGACTGACCAAAAAACCCTATCGACAGACAGTGGCAAAGACAGGAATTTCGGCAGGGGGCACAGTTCCCTTGATTTTTGGCAAGGAGCGTAGTGCATGATTAGCTAGAGGATGGTCTGAATCAAGCTCCATATTATTTGTCGTCGGATTAGAAGGCTCAGGTTCAGGTGCAGTAGAAATACTCTACAAGAATCTTTTCATCTTGAAAAATGAGATTTTCCTGTATAAAAATAATGAAGATCATTTGAATCACAAAAACTGTAAGAGACATTCCTTATTAAATAACTAACATAAGAAAACTTATTAATTGATAATACATCAGAAAACTTTTTTTTTTGAAAGAAAATTACTTCATTCGTTAGGAATCGCTTAGCTGCGGGAGAATGAAAGATAGAGACGTATGCCACCATGATACATCATCAGCGCACTGCTTCGCATAAGCCGCAAGTGCATGAGCTACAAAGTTACTAGTCCTACCACATCGAAAAATCCCAAAGCAGGTCGAAGATGCTAATAGAGACTTAACATCATCTAAAATAGATTGATAAGACTCAGGACAAACGAACTCATCATAAATCGCAAGCACGACGTTCATCGCATCCTCTTGTATTTTGTAGTTTTCCATTTGCATCTTAGCGGTAAAGGATAATGCTTCACGCAAAGCCACCAACTCGACAGTAAAAGGGCTTTGTATACCAGGGAATCAACGGGAGGTGACATGGATAAATGAACCAGAGGAGTCCGCCGCCCATAGCCCTACTCCTGCCACACGATCAACATGGGAGAGAGATGTATCAAACCAGACTCGTGATCCATGAGGTAGACGACCAAGTAAACAGTAGTGATTAAGTAATGGCGAAGCAGCTTCCGGAATGCGCACAACTTCATGATAACTTCACAGACAATTACCTCCATAAGCCACAGTCTGGGCTGCAGACCACGTCTCTTTACCGTGAAACTTGTTGTTCCTCATTTGCCAAATGAAACTCAGGGGCCATGCACATAATTTCATACGATCCGAGTCCAGTACCATGAGTAGTTTAGTTAGTCATACCTATCTAATAACATAACTGATAAAGATTAATGAATAACAGTAAACTATTCCTTCAATGAGCCTCAAGCACAACCTAGCTACTAACATAACAGATAAAAATTAAAGACTAAAAATAAATTATGTTTTCAATGAGCCTCTGCAGAACCTATCTTCCCCAAATGCATGATCAAATGCGAAGGAGAAAAAACGACTATCAAGAAGAAATCTAGGAGGGTTTGCTTGTTACCATAAGAAGTCAAAATCTAATTGACGAGAGTTACCAGAAGGGGAAACCAAAGTGAAGAAAAGGTTTGCTTGTATTTATTAATATTTTAGAATATTTTATTTACAATATAATCTCTTTTTATTTTTTAAAATTTAATATTTTTTCGATTTTGTTTTTGGAATTTTTTAAGGGGTCGGCCTACATAGCTTCGCCATTGCAGACATACAAGCGGTCATTAGCTAACTTACGGAATTGTTACCTGATATCAATCCAACTTGTCGAAAAAATAATTGGAGATAGTATTAGTAAACCTGAGGAAAATGTCTACATGTACCAGGGCCGTTTGGTACAAGCCCGGTACAGTGTCAAATTAGTAATTCTAATTCCTTTTAAACAATTAAGAATAAATATACAATAATTAATAATACATGTAAAATAAATAATAATAAATATAAAATAATTAAAATATAATTAATTTAAATTATACAGTATAACAAAATTGAAATATATGGTTTAGGGTTTATAACATTTAATTCTTAGGGTTTATAGGATAGGATTTTAGATTTTTATTAGATTTAGAGTTTAGGGTTTTTGTTCGAGTTTATACCATTTAACAATTGAGTTTATAGAATAGTGTTTTAGATTTTTACGGCGGCTTCGCCGCCGTAATATTAATAAATTACATTTTATAGGATACAATTTACACTTATTTATCGCTTAGAGTTTATAGAGTTTAGAATTTTATAAACTAATTTATATTTTATATATTTTCATATACTTTTTTTATCTATTTTTTATGTATTTTTTATGTAGTATATATTTGAACTTATATTAATACAACTTGTGTTGGTCCGGTGGTACAACCGTGCATGAGGGATGGTGAGGTTGCGAGATCGGGTCTAGCAACGGCAAAGAATGAGGGTGAAACTTTTTAAAATTTTGTACAGCAGTGGCATGCTGCGATTGGACGTACCAGGTGCGCCGGATAAATTGGACCCGGCGTGCAATGTTTATTGATTCTAGCAGTGTGAAATATGACCATTGATAGCACCATTACAGCATATTGCTACAGCCAGAGCTCATGAGTTAACATGTATGTACTTTACAGGCATGAGCTCAAGTCCCTATGGATCTAATCGATCTTTATCTTGAGTTTAAAAAAAATGTTACCAAAAATAAAAAATTTCTTGAAAAGGTGGGAAAGCATAATTTCCTTCCCAACTAATATTTCTAAAATTTAGCACGTTCAATATGCACAGTGCGCACTTGGCTGTAAACCTCACGCATGTTTAACAATGGATAAGGGAAAAATTAGGGTTCTCAATTCCTTCCATTTTACAAAATGTCCCAAAACCCAGAAAGTGTTGGTCCCTCCTCACTTGGAGGGGGGCCACAACATTAATGTTTGGAAGAAAATGTTGCTTTTTTGCTTCAACAAAGGCTGCTACTTTGCTGCTCATGTTCAACAAAACGTGGTGGAAGACTTTTTCAAACAAGG